>CAUYLG010000330.1:0-24914 GCA_963573385.1 Cacajao melanocephalus | reverse complement strand
AAATACAAATGTTAGCTAGGCATGGTGGCACACGCCTGTAATCCTGGCACTCAGGATGCTGAGGAAGGAGAATCGCTTGAACCCGGGAGGTGGAAGTTAAAATGAGCTGAGATCGTGCCACTGCACTCCAGCCTGGGAGACGCAGTGACACTCCGTCTCAAAAAAAAGGTGGAGGGGGCGAATCTATAGTTCCAGATACTCATAAAGCCAAGGTGGGGAGATCACTCGAGCCCAGGAGTTCCAGACTAGCCTGGGCAACAGAGCAAGAGCCTGTCTCTACAAAAAATCAAATTAAAAATAAACAACTGGGTGTGGTGGCACACACCTGCAGTCTCAGCTACTGGAGAGGCTGAGGAGGGAGGATCGTTGGAGTCCAGGACTTCAAGACTATAGTGAGATGTGATCACACCACGGTGCCCCAGCATGGGCAACAGAGCAAGACTCCAACTCTAAATAAAATACACACAGACACACACACACACATTTATACATACGTAAATATACATATGCATTTATACATATATAAAAATACATATAAAAATTTCATGTGCATAAATATATATGTATAAATGTATACATATGTGTGCCTGTGTGTGTGTGTGTGTCCTGCCATTACACCATGTCAGAGAGGGCTACAGAAGGTGTGAACTGGGTGTCGGAGGCTGGCTAAGACAAGGCTATTTATAAGATGTGTGCTTAAAACATAAGGACACAGAAGAAAATTTGAAAGATTAAAAAAGGGATATATCAGGTAAGTACTAAGCAAAGGAAAGCTAAAGTAGCCACGTTCATATTATTTTGAACAGGAGTGAAGCAAAATGCCTTAATAGAGATAAAGGGGTCGTTACATAATGATAAAGGCTTCGATACATCAAGGTGCAGCAATTTCAGACTTGTACGTACCTAATAGCCTCAAAACACTGAAAGCCAGAAAAAGGAGAAAAGGAGAAATTGATGGTCAAAGTCGACTGTCATAGGGAAGTATTTTACCCCAATTCTCTCAGTAGTTGACAAAATACCAGTAATACATCAAAAATGAGAACAATTTTAGCATTTTTTCATGATTGACTTATTACTTCATACCAAGCAAACTGCAAGGAATTTTAACTAGAATAATGCCAAGTGAATGTGCACCAATGATGAATTATTTACTGCCAGTTTTTTACTTGCTGGGATTATAGGCATGTGCCACTGCACCCGGCAGAAGGCATGTTGGCTTATGGGGCACATGTGCCTGATGTGCCATTGGGGCTGGAAGGTGCTGAATGAATGAGTGAATGTATGGTGGCAGTGTAAACTGCTACAGCCTCTTTGGGAAAGAATGAGGTGTTAGAAAGCTGAACATGGGCATACTGACCCAGCAATGACAATCCTTCTCCTTGCCTCAAATATGCGTGACAAAGGCACTAAGCCCCCCCAGGCTCAGATGCAGACAGACATCTGAGATGCACAGACATGCATACAGTTAACGGAATATCAACAGGCCATGCACAGTTCAGGCCTATCATTGCAGCACTTTGGGAGGCCAAGGCAGGAGGCTCAATTGAGGCCAGGAGTTCAAGAGCAGCCTGGGCAACATGGCGAGACGTTGTCTCTATAAAAAAAAAAAACTTAAAAATTAGCCAGGCGTGGTGGTGCATGCCTGTAGTCCCAGCTACTCAGGAGGCTGAAGCTGTAGGATCACTTGGGCTCAGGAAGTAGAGATTGTAGTGAGCTATGACTGTGCCACTGCACTCCAGCCTCTAGGTGAAATAGCAAGACCTTGTCACACACACACACACACACACACACACACAGATAAGTGTATGCACACCTTAGGATCCTTTTCTACACGTGTGTCAGGATACATGTGTAAGAAAGTTGACAGCATTGTTCATAATAGCCAAACGTTGGAAGCAACCCAAATGTCCTCCAAGCAAGAGAGAATAAAGAAGTTGGGTTTCCACTGTCCCAGCTAACCAGAAGATTTTCTTTTTTTTAAAGAGACAGGATGGCATGATCGCAGTGGCTCACTCTCAGGTAACTGGGACTACAGGTGTGCACCACCATACTCGACTAACTTTTTAATGTTTTTTTAAGAGACAGGGTCTTGCTGTGTTGGTTAGGCTGGTCTTGAACTCCTAGGATCAAGCGATCTTCCTGCCTCAGCCTCCCAAAGCATCAGGACCACAGACATGAGCCACCACGCCTTGCAAAGAAGATGTGGAACTGAAATGAGCCATCTTTCTTTCCATATGCCCCCCCACCATCTCTCTAACGCCCATGAGTCCACCCTCCACCTCAAGGCTCACAGGGCAGAGGGAGATGGTTTTCTCCAGCGAGAAGACCAGTTCTTATAGCTAGTTCTTCTTACTCTCCACAGGTGACCTGCTGGTCATCATGGATCCTCATGCACAGGGGACCACTCTGGGCTCTCTGAAATACTGCATCCCTCAAATGGGGATCGACTCCCATGTCCCTGCAGAATCAGGGCCATCTCTGATCCTGTCCTGTCGTCCTGAAGCCACCATCTCTTCCCCCTTGTCACACCCCATCTCTTCCCTCATTCTTTCTCTTTCTTCTGTCCTAGAGGAAAACTAGCTCGTACATTCTTCTAAATCTATCTCACATCAGGCCCTAAGCCTATGGTCTTAACTCTTTTCTTTCTCTTTTTTTGAGACAGTGTCTCGCTCTGTCGCCCAGGCTGGAATGCAGTGGTATAATCTTGGCTCACTGCAACCTCTGCCTCCTGGGCTCAAGCGATCCTCCCACCTCAGCCCCCTGAGTAGTTGAGACTACAGGTGCTATGCCACCTTGCCTGGCTAAGTTTTGTATCTTTTGTAGAGACAAGGTTTCACCCTGTTGCCCAGGCTGGTCTTGAACTCCTGGGCTGAAGCAATCCTCCCACTTCAGCCTCCCAAAGTACTGGGATTGCAAATGTGAGCCACTGCACCTGGCCTCTTTTTTTTTTTTCTTTTCTGTTGGGGTAATAGAGGCCTCTTGTCTAGCTGCCCTAGACAGTGGGGTCACAGGATAACACCATTTATCAGACAAGGTCCCACAACAAGATGATGGTGGCCTGGCCCCGGGAAAGAGGAACCGAGGGGATGAAGGCATTAAAAAAAGAGAGGAGGCCGGGCACGGGGGCTCATGCCTGGAATCCCAGCACTTTGAGGGGCCAAGACGGGCAGATAACTTGAGGCCAGGAGTTCAAGGCCAGCCTGGCCAACATGGTGAAACCCCATCTCTACTAAAAATACAAAAAATTAGCTGGGCGTGGTGGCACATGCCTGTAATCCCAGCTACTCAGGAGGCTGAGGCAGAGAACTGCTTAAAACCCAGGAGGCAGAGGTTGCAGTGAGCCGAGATCACACCACTGCATTCTAGCCTGGGTGACAGAGCAAGACTTCATCTCAAAAAAAAAAAAGGAAGAGAATCCCAGAAGGTCACCTATAACAAGATGGATTGGCCCAATCCCTGGGTCCCTCATTGGAAGGCAGATAGAAGGCTTTGTCCTGCATTTATTTTGTCCTGCATTTATTTTGTCCCGCATTTATTTTCCCTCCTAAAGGTTCTCTCCAGTGACTCTCAGTCTGTCACTAAAAATCAAGTCTCAGCCTGGGCTATCTGCTTGCTGTCAAATTCCTGTTACCCAATTCATTGCCGTAAGCTGCCAATAAGAAGCCTGTTGGTATGTGTTAGAAAATCTGGGCTCCCATGAAGAAAACATTCACAAATGTCGTGGGTAGAGAGCTGTGTGTCAGGCTCCAGAAACACTGCAAAAAGCCTGCTTTGTGTCCACGTTAAAGGAGGCATCTGTGACATGTCCCTCTTCCGTCTCTCCTTTTTCTATGGCACAAGCTTCACTCTTCTCCTTCTTTGTCTCTTTTAGGTCCTCCATGTACTCCTTCACCTAGGATGAGGTCTCCATAAGTGCAGAAAAGAAGGTGAAAATGAAGCTACCTGAAACTGCTGCATAAACAGAAGCATAGATCCTAGAATGAAAGAGGGGAGAGTCCTGCTATCGTCTGCATATTTTATTCCTCACGCAGAGTCATGTAATGAATTCTGTTCCCTATGACATCTTCCCTTGAAATCATGGAGGCCACCCAGTGTGGTGGCTCACACCTGTAATCTCAGCACTTTGGGAGGCCCAGGCAGGTGGATCACCTGAGGTCAAGAATTCAAGACCAGCCTGGCCAACATGGTGAAACCCCATCTCTACTAAAAATACAAAAAAATTAGCCCGGCCTCGTGGTGGGCGCCTGTATTCCCAGCTACTTGGGAGGCTGAGGCAGGAGAATCGCTTGAACCTGGGAGGTGGAGGTTGCAGTGAGTCGAGACGGCACCACTGCACTCCAGCCTAGACAATAAGAGTGAGACTATGTCTCAAAAATAGAAAATAAATCATGGAGGCCTCAGGTCTAGCTGCGTTTGTGGGAAAGAGTCACAATAGTACCTGGGGGGTGGGAGAAGGCTATAACAAAATTATATTCCACTGTGAAACAGTGGTGGCTTGGGATGGGAGCCATGGCAAAACTGGGCTTCATTTTAAGAGAGGCATAGACAAAGAAAAGCATATTCAGCCTTGGCAAGATCTCATGAATACTTGGGAAAACTGGTGTCATCCTGGGAATATTTAGGTTAGAAAAGCAACCAAGAGCCCTGCCTTTTCAATATGGAGAAGCTAGAAATAAGAACCAGTACGAAAGGGGAGAAATTAGTTACAAGAGACTGTTTTCAGCTCAGTATAAGGATGAGCTGTTTAATAGCAAGAAACCTTCCTAAGATAGAAAGAACCACCTTAGAAGGTAGTGAGCTCCCCATCACTCAAGATGTGCAAGCCTTTAGTATGCTCAGAAGCTTCTGCTTTTTTGTGGAGAAGCCACGAGCATTTGCCAAGTGGTTAAATTATTTTTAGTTTTGATTTTCATGCTTTCCCCAGTGCTTAGAAGCATAAACAGCACAGGATGATATATTGGGTTTGTGTGTGTATGTGTTTTTGGGTTTTTTTTCAGATGGAGTCTAGCTCTATAGCCCAGGCTGGAGTGCAGTGGCACCATCTCAGCTCACTGCAACCTCCGCCTCCCAGGTCCCGGATCCCGGTTCTTCTTAGATTCATCTTCTTATTAAAAATCAGATTCCTGGCCAGGCACAATGGCTCTTGTCCATAACCCCAGTGCCTTGGGATGGCAAGCTGGGAGAATCGCTGTGACCAGGAGTTTGAGACTAGCCTGGGCAACATAGCAAGACCCCTTCTCTACAAACAACAGTCATCTGAGTGTGGTGGTGCATGCCTGTAGTCACAGCTACTCAGGAGCTACTGAGGTGGGCAGATCGCTTGAGCCTAGGAGTTTGAGGCAGCATTAGGCGATGATCACACCACCACACTCCAGCCTGGACAACAGAATGAGACCCTCACTCAAAAAATAATAATGATTAATTAATTACTTAGTTAATTAGAAATCAGACTCCTAGATCCATGCCCCAGAGATTCTGCCTCCATAGTTCCGGGGTGGGGCCCATGGATGCATGTGTCTAGCAAGCATCCCAGATCTTCCCAATGTCAGTATTTGCAAGGCATTCACCTAATAGGGTCTATGCTTCCCAGCCTCCCAAAGACCCAAGTCCTCCTTCCACCGTGAAGCCTTCTCAGCCGGGCCTTCTCTACCTACCGGCACCTTTTATCTGCACCACCTTTCTGACAAGTTATCACACTCAGCTACACACACAGCCCAGCACAGCCACATAAAAGGCTCTTAAGAGCAGCATTTGTCCTAAACGTTTTCCTTTACTCTAACATTCCCAGTAGAGTGCTACCAATGCAGGAGTTTAATAAACATCTGTGGCTTGCATTGATTTCACAGTATTTCACAGCATTTCAAGGTGCCCATAAACGGGCCGCTGAATTTTAAAAAAACATGGCTTTTGGACAGCAGGCATTGTCTGATTAATAAAATTATCACAAATATATTGAGTTTACTTGATAATAAGTAATCATGATCAATTGATAATGAAGTGAAATACACAATCAGTTAATTGAGAATAACTTGATTGAATGACAAACTTAGTCGCCTGATTAAAATTAATTGTATTACTGAGACAGTCTTGGAATCCCAAATGCAAGTAATTAAAACTTTTCAGGTAAAAAAAAAAAAGATAAATTCTCCTACATGGCTGTCCAGAAAGAAAAAAAGGAATATGTTTAGTGTCTATTTTTAAACTAGATTAAGGAAAGTAATGATGCTGTTACCTTTGGTACAATGCTTCGATGGAAGGCTAGAGCTGGGTTAATTTGAACGAGCAAATACTGAAACTTTCTCACAAACAGAACCATTTAATCTGGAAGCTCTGGGGAGGTTTAACTGACTGAGGATTTGGGTTGGAGAAAAATGCAAACTGGCACGTTATAGAACATTTTAAGCAATGGATGAGTTACCAACTCAGGTCCCGGATGCACTGCTTGGTCAACTCAGAAGATCCTACAGGTATCCAGATCCTAGGGCCAGCTCTATCCATGCTTCCAGTCTTCAGTGCAAGAAGAATCACCAGGATTCTTGTTAAAAGACAGATTCTAATGCTAAATCAAGGGAGGAGCATGGGGCTCTGCATTTCTAACAGGCTCCTAGGTGATGGACCACACCTTGAGAGCAAGCGTCTATAACACACCATGTCAGACCATGCTCAGCCGTCAGGTCTGTTCTTACAACTTCAGAAACATTGTATGGAGACAGAGAACCAGAGGCTCCTTTGGCCAGAGTTATGTAAGCATTGCAGGCTATCCAATAACTATTCACAGTTCCCAAACAAGTCATCCTCATTCGCATCTGTGCGCCTTTCCACGTTCTCCTGCCTGCATGGAATACACTGGACCCAAAAAGGAGCCAGGGACCTGAAGTCAAGCCACAGAGACAAACTCTGGCTTATTTCAGAAGAAAAACAGGCCGGGCGTGGTGGCTCACGCCTGTAATCCCAACACTTTGGGAGGCCAAGGTAGGTGGATCACGAGCTCAGGAGTTGGAGGTCAGCCTGGCCAACATGGTGAAACCCCGTCTCTACTAAAAATGCAAAACTTAGCCACGTGTGGTGGTGTGCCTGTAATCCCACGTTAGCGCCAGTAGGCTGTGAGTCCTGAGGACAGAAATCCCTCTTTTATGTCAGTGCCTGACCCAGCACAGGACTCAAGGCTCAATCAAGGCTAAATAAAAAAGGGGAAAGGAGAGAGGGAGGAGCTCACCTGCCAGTCAAGGCCACTCCTCCCAGAAAACAGCAAATAGACATGGTGCTGGGAGCAGAAGAAAGCAGATTAAGGTAAGAAAGGGGTGGAGGGATGAGTTGGAGCTGCCTGGGAGGCTACAAACAAGGTGGGGCAGATGAGCAGAAATCAGCATCACTGAGGCAGTCAGGAGATGGCATCTGTCCCAGCAGAGCAGCGTGTGGCCGCTGTAAATATGCTAGACCCGTCAAAAGCACATTACAGATCTTTCACATAAATCATGAAACATAGCACGGTTCTATTTGCTCTATGTCCCTATAAAAAATCTCAAATTTCTAAAAAGATGGAATATTAAAACTTGTCACTAGCCTAAGTCTCTTCTTCTTATCATCCCTACCTCCCCACACCAAAAGCAAAAAAAATGCAGCGGAACCAAAGACTCCTCTCATTCCTCATTTAAGTTCAGGTCCTATTTAAGCTGAATGGGGGCAAATTGGATGCAGTGGGGAGTGGGGAGGGGGCTGGCTAGGGTACTCCTCCAGAAGTTACAGCAAAGATGAAAGCGCCTTTGTAAAAAGTGTAACTGAGCACATTATGGCAGGGAAAGAGATCTGACCTAACCAATTCCATCTTGCTTCCAACCTCCAAGCTGCCCTTTTTCATTCCTGGGCGTAGGCCGAACTAACTTTGAGAGGAATTTAGTTCACAGTTCAACTTTGAAACAAAGACAACAGCAGCCCTTCCCCAAAACAAACCCGCTTCCTGCCTGGGGACTACACTGCCTTTGCAGGATGAACAAATCAGCCGCAAGATCAGAAATTACAGTTTGGGAGTCACGCATCTGGAGGCTACAAGATTCCAAACCTCCCCAGATTGCTGTCCTGGGGATAACATCACTATTGTAAAACCTAAGATCAGCGCTGGAGATATTTTGCAGACCCTGCACTTGGTGGATCCGCTGGCACCACGCAGATCGATAAACTGGCTCATCGGGTCTTGGGGCCTCCACCCGGGAACCGACTCAGTGCAAGAGGACACCTCTGACTCCCTGTGATTTCAGCTCCAACCCGACCCATCAGCACTCCCCACTTTTCAACCCCCTACTCACCAAATTATCCTTAAAAACCTCCATCCCCAAGTTTTCAGGGAGACTAATTCGAGTCATGATAAAACCCTGGTCTCCCATACCGCCGGCTCTGTGCAAATTAAACTCTTTCTCTCTTGCAATTGCCCTGTCTTGATAAATCGGCTCTGTCTAGGCAGCAGGCAAGGAGAACCCGTTGGGCAGTTAGAGTGAGGCCAACTTCAGGCAGAGCTGAGTGACCTGAAAAATTCTTAAATGGAATTTTAAGAATTTTAAGAAGTGAGGGGTGAAGATGAGAAGACCCTAGCTAGGGGCAGAGCACCCCACAGAGGGCTCCCACTGCTGTGACCAGAGCACAAGTGGGACTGTTACGTGGGTCAGCCTCCCCTGGTTCCAGCCCCCACTGTCAGGGTCAGCTACTCCCCTCCCATGCTGCACCACCAGGCCACCCTGGTCCCGAGGGAGGGCAGGCAGCCTGTACCAGCCTTTTTGCATTGGCAATGCCCTGCTTGCTGGGCTGTTTGAGGGTGACAGATGTTTGAAAAGTATTTTCAAAAGTGAGCCAGCAGCCATGCACAGTGGCTCATGCCTGTAATCCTCACAATTTGGGAGGCTGAGGCGGGCAGATTAGTTGAGCTCAAGAGTTTGAGGCCAGACTGGACAACATGGCAAAACCCCATCTCTACAAAAAATTTTAAAAAGTAGTTGGATGTGGTGGCTTATACCTTAGTACCAGATACTTGGAAGGCTGAGGTGGCAGGATTGTTTGAGCCTGGTGTAAGGTCTTTTAGGCCGACTGTGCCGTGGACGGCATGGTAACCTCTATGACTGTGCATACACTCCAGATGAGTTCCTGGAACTAGAAAGTCTGAAGTAACTGGAAAACCACAAAAAGGGAAGGATGACCAACCCCTGTGGTGCCCAATTAACTTTGAGACATTCTTCTATTGTTCCTTATTCCCGCCTCAACTGATAAGGCAACTGGACTTTGTAACCGACCTTAGTCAACCTCGTGACTCCAGACCCTTCGACCCCCTCCCAGCTTGAAAAAACTGCCCTGAACTGTAACTTCCGTAACTTTCCATGGCCTACCCCAAACCTATAAAACCAACTCCCAACCCACTGCCCTCCGCTGACTCTCTTTTCAGACACAGCCCACCCTACCTGGGTGAATAAGCAGCCATGTTGCTCACATAGAGCCTGTTTGAGGGGGGTCTCTTCATTCAGAGCACGCATTTAACACCCTGGAGGTGGAGGCTGCAGTAAGACATGATGGAGCACTCCAGCCTGGGCAACAGAGTGAGACCCTGCCTCAAAAAAACAAAGCAAAACAAAAAGTGAGCCGGCATCCACAGCAGGTCCTCTCTTCCCTAGCAGTGGGAGAGCCTAGACGTCCAGAAGACTGCCTCTCACTGGACTTTGAAACCCACATTCCACTTAAATTCCCTTTGACTGCCTTGTGAATAACAATGCATGCTACTAAGCCAGGCTAATGGAAAGCAATCTTTCTCTTTCAGAGCTATTGCTCTGTGAAGCGCTTACCAAATAGGGTTTTTAAATAGCAGGAGAGCCAAACTCAATTTGGGAATTAATGTGTTTAAACCCAGCTGGAAACATTCCTCATCATTCCCAAGGCAGAAACTGGAATTAGAAATCCGCAACTGGTTCCAGCCACCTCCGTGGGCTTGGGGACTGAGGAGAGGCCAGAAGCCACTGGGGTGTATTCAGAACAGGCAGATTCTGGCAGCGCCACCTCATAGCTGCACCCCTAAAGGTGTCGCGGCCGGAGCCTGAGAGCTCTTCTCTGCAACTAGCCTGAAGGTCCCAGTGACCTGTTTTGTCCCCCTCTGGATCAGTGAACCAAACCAAAGAGAAGGCTAACTTGTGACCCTCAAGCTTATAAGGACAAGGTCACAGAGGCAACAGAGTGTAGAAATGCCACCCTCTTCCTCTCCTTGTGGACCAGTGGCCACCATGCCTCTTGTCACCGTGTTTTTGATATAGGAGTTAAGAAGAAATTATTGACCGGGCACCAGTAATCCCAGTACTTTGGGAGGCCGAGGTGGGTGGATCACAAGGTCAAGAGATGAAGACCATCCTGGCCAACATGGTGAAACCCCATCTCTACTAAAACCACAAAAATTAGCTGGGCACATTGGTGCATGCCTGTAGTCCCAGCTACACGGGAGGCTGAGGCAGGAGAATTGCTTGAACCAGGGAGGCGGAGGTTGTAGTGAGCCGAGATTGTGCCACTGCACTCCAGCCTGGGCAACAAGAGCGAAACTCCGTCGCAAAAAAAAAAAAGAAAAGAAAAAGGAAGAAATGATTTAGGCAGATAGTGAGGGCAAAGAAGTCCTCAGTAAGGTTTTCCTTTTAATAAAAAGCAGCCCCCAGCTCATTATCTTTTCTAACAAAGAGCACCCTGTAAAATCCAGCTGCAGACAGAGACAAGCAAGCAGAAGCTTGCACGGTGAATCCCGGCAGCGGTGCGACTAGGAAAAGGCTACCTGAGACTCAGCATGTCCAACATGGCGGCTCATCTTCCCTTCTCTTTGCCAAACCATGTGTACGGTAAGGAGAAGACAACATGGAGCCAGCCAGGCAAAGACCCCCTTTGCATAGTAAGATTAGGGTAGGGCAACCAGCTTCCCTGCTGCTCACTATGTAAATGTCACACCTGGTCCAACCAATCTTTGGGCCCTGTGTACATCAGACACCATCTCCTCCAGGCTTTCTGTAAAATCCTGTCTACCAGGGGCGGGAAGTCCCGTTCTGGTGCCCCTCTCTCTCAAAACAGAGAGAGCTGTTCTTTTTCTCTTTCTTTTGTCAATAAACTTCTGCTCCTAAACCCATTTCTTTTGTCCACGTACTTGATTTCCTTGGCGTCAGATGACAAACCTCAGGTATTACCCCAGACCACAATGCTGCTTCATTTTTATCTCCAAGACATGCCAGGACCTTGCAGCTCAGACGTTCTCAGCTTGAGAGTCCAGCTGGCTTTGGGAGCTGGGGGTTGCCCCTATCCCCCAAGGCCCAGGCTGGGCTACTCTGAGCCAACCTCTGCATCTGCTAACTCCTGCAGCAGGCAGAGAAGAGCCAGGCCAGGATGGCAGTAGATCGATTGCACTAACTGGCTCAGACACCCCCCCAGCACCCAAACTCATTTTCCTTGCAGGACCCCAGACTTCCCAGTGCTTAGAGGTTTCCTCAGCTGAAGCTCAGGCTGACTCCAGAGAGGTTTCCCTGTTATAGAATTGTGGAGGTGCATAGAATCCAGCCCTTTGGGAGGCCAAGGTGGGAAGACTGCTTGAGGCCAGGAATTCCCAGCCTGGGCAACATAGCAAGATCCCATCTCTAGAAAATAGAATAGAAAAATTAGCCAAGTGTGGTGGTACATGCCTGTAGTCCCAGCTACTCAGGAGGCTGAGGTTATAAACGCCCAGCGAGTTCACCTTGCCCACTGCCTAGACAGAGCTGATTTATCGAGATAAGGAGTTGCAATAGAGAAAGAGGAATTCACACAGAGACAGCTGTGCAGGAAACCAGAGTTTTATTATAACTCATTCAGTCTCCTTGAGCATTTGGGGATCTGAGTTTTTAAGGACAACTTAGATGGGGGAAAGCCAGTGAGCCAGGAGTGCCAATTGGTTGGGTCAGAGATGAAATCACAGGGAGTCTGAGCTGTCTTCCAGTCTTGAGTCAGTTTCCAGGTGGGGGCCACAAGATCAGATGAGCCAGTTTCTCCATCTGGGTGGTGCCAGCTGATCCATCAAGTGCAGAGTCTGCAAAACATCTCAAGTGTGGATCTTAGGAGCAGTTCAGAGAGGGTCAGAATCGTGTAGCCCCCAGCTGCGTGACTCCCAAACCGTGATTTCTTTTCTTTTCTTTTTTTTTTTCTTTTTTTGAGACAGAGTCTCACTGTGTCACCCAGACTGGAGTGCAGTGGTACGATATCGGCTTACTTGCAACCTCTGCCTCCTGAGTTCAAGCAATTCTCCTGCCTCAGCCTCCCAAGTAGCTGGGATTACGGGCATATACCAAAACTCCCGGTTAATTTTTGTATTTTTAGTAGAGCCAAGGTTTCACCACGTTGGCCAGGCTGGTCTCAAATTCCTGACCTCAAGTGATCCACCTCCTCGGCCTCCCAAAGTGCTGGCATTACAGGCATGAGCCACCATGGCCAGCCTCAAACCGTAATTTCTAATATTGTGGCTATTTTCTTAGTCCTATCAGGGCAGTCTAGTCGCTAAGCAAGAAGAAGGTTTGTTTTCGGAAAGGACTGTTATCGTCTTTGTTTTAAACTATAAACTATAAGTTCCTCCCAAAGGTAGGTCAGCCTATGCTCAAGAATGAACAAGGACAGCTTGGAGGTTAGAAGCAAGATAGAGTTAGTTAGTTTAGATCTTTTATTATCTCAGTCATAATTTTGCAATGGCAGTTTTCAAGTGGGAGGATTGCTTGAACCCAGGAGTTCAACGCTGCATGGAGCTATGACTGTAACACAGTGAGACCCTTTCTCTTAAAAATAAAAAAAGAATTGTGGAGGTGCTGACCAAAACATTGACTACTAAACTAACCTCCAATAAATGCCTCAATTGTAGCAGTGGTCGTCTCCAACTCCAGCCTCTTATCTCAATCTCTGCAGCTCTTTTCTTTCTTTCTCAGAGTTTTAATCTTCTCTCCATCCTCCCACCTCCCCAGACTGGAACCAGAATGTATCAAGCCCTTAGCGTTGGCTGAGTGAAGCACCATCTCAGCTTTGCGGGCATTGGAATGAGAGCAAGTAGCATTCATGTCCTCGGGGAAAGTAGAGACATTTATCAGATAGAAGAATGAATGTTTTTATGCTTGTCTTTTAAAACTGGGCAAAATCATCTCCAAATTATCATGGCTGTCAGGAGCTAGAGGGAAGGGGAAATTGAATAGACACTTTTCTAAGTTCTGAGATATTGATTGGGAGTTCTTTCAGTGGCTCTTGCATTCCTTTGACAAACCCCATTATTATGGAATTTGTGTTTGTTTGGTTTTAGTACTTCCTTATGATGCAGGATTTTCTTCCTGGTCACTTTGCAAGCCAGCAACCTCCAGCCTGTGACAGCTGGCTTGGGCCTCACTCGGCCATGCTATCTGCTACAGGAGATGGCCACCCTCCTCGGCCCGCCGTGGCTGGGTCTGGCTTGTGTACCAGTTCCCAAGTGCTTGTCCCATGCCCAAGAAGAATGAGGAAGTGCTGACAACTGAAGAGTGAACAAGGCAGGGAGTTTTATTGAGTGATGAAAGCAGCTTCCAGCAGAGAGGGGATGCATGGGTGGTTCCCCTATCCAAAGGCAGGAAAGTCCCTTCCATGTGGCTGAGTGCTAGGGCTTTTTATGGCTCAGAATAGGGGAGAAGTGGGCAAACAGAAACAGAAGTTTTCACTCTGGGTTTTGGGTTTCATCCAGGACCAGCAGCCCCGTCTTTCAGCCTTCAGGCTGTTTTGGCTTGAAGGTGGGGTTTCACTGGGGACCCGCCCCTGTCTGCCTAGGCATGTGGCTGCGGCTTGTCACTATCACTTACTTTCTGATGCTAAAAGATGCCCCAGACTCAACTTGTATATTTCATGCCCAGTCCTAGAATAAGCCAATTCTCCAAGAGTTTATTTATCATTTTTAACCTTATACCTGGCATCCTGAAATTATGGAATGTTGAATATAAAAAGATGCCTTAAAGACCACCTGCTCCATTTCCCTTATTTGATAGTTGGGGAAATTGAGGTTGGACGGGGGCAGATTAGGTAGACATTGGCCACAGTCATGTCTCAAATCAGAATGAAGACCAGAACTCAGGTCTCCACCCAAGGGGACTGTTCTTTCCACTGTAGCATAATAATTGTCCCCCAGTTATTTTTATTTACAAGTGTAAAACAAGAAATAAGTTGGGTTGAACCCCAAGATAGCTCCTGATAATTGCTTTATGGAATAAACATTCATTTGAATGTGCTTTTATATCATTTTGGCCTTCCCCAGAAAACAGTGGAGGACTGAAATAACACTTCTGATTAGTAAAGCCATCTAGTTCGTGTTACTGCTGAGTGAATGTCTTGCTGGATCTACTTGAAGCCAAAGCCCACTTGTTAGCTAATTTAATACTGTGCTTGCTTCTGTGTACATGTTTGGTGACATTTTCTTTTTATAAAGCCATTTAAGTATTTGATGATAATCGTTCCCATGGATACTGCAAATTTCATTTTCTTAGGAAAACACAAGTTCTTGCATTTCATAGTAGGTAGACTGCATAATTGATTTTAACGTTAAGGGATTTTAAAAAGTGGACCGGATTCTAGAAGAGTGGGATTCCATGGTCAGGACAGCCCAGGGTTGTCCACTGAGGGAAGAATATTAGAGAATTAACAATGCAGTGGGAAGGACTAGGGCATCTTTCAACCTGCACCATGCATCTGCTTCAGAGGAGCTGAGTCCCCTCCTTGGGTGGTTCAACGGAAACAAGACCCCAGGTAACGTGGTCTTATAATAGTAATCATCCCAGGTAATATGAATGTGGGAAACACATTAGGAAGTCTCCCCTCTTTGGCATCTGAACATAAAAAGGTTTCATTTCCTAATAACTATGCTCAGGTGACTCCCTTTATATGCCAGAGCCCCTCAATGACAGCTTGATCCTGTAAGTTATTTGAGTTATTGGAAGAGCTTCATTTCAGTTTATAATACTTGGTGCTGTTCATTTTAGGACTGCAATTTCATATTCTACGCAAAAGCCTCAACTGCGCTTCCCCTCCCCAGCTCAGGAACTAGCAACTGCGTGTCATCACCCACCATCCTCTCTGTTTCATCGCTCTTGCTGCCTGCCGTCGGGGGAGGTGTGGGAGGGAGGACAGACACCCTGTCCTCTAATTTGGTGGTCACCACTCCCCTCACTGGCACTCTGGTTGCTATGGTTTGAAGGTGTCCTCCAAAGCTCATGTGTTAGGAATTTAATCCCCAACACAACAGTGTCGAGAGGCAGAACTGTGAAGAGGCACATGAATGGGTTAAGGTTGTTATCATGGGAGTGGGCTTGTTGTCACAAGAGGGGATTTGTTACAAAAGCCAGTGTAGCCTTCTGTCTTGCACGGGCATGCTCTTTCACCATGGATGCTTTCCTCCATGTTGTGATGCAGCAAGATAGCCCTCACCAGATGCAGCCCCTCAGCCTTGGACTTCCCACCCTCCAGAACCATGGGCCAAATAAACTTTCATTTTTTATAACATATCTAGCCTATGGTATTGTTATAGCAGCACAAAATTGACTAAGGCACTGGCTATGCAGACAGCTGTGCCCAAGGAGCTTTTGCGTCCCCACCTTGCCCAAGCCGCTTTCCCTCGCTCTCCCTCTCTCCGCCCTTCCTTTCTCCCTTCTCCCCACTCCCCATCTCTTCTCCTCCCCCTCCCCCTCTCTGTCTCTATTCTCCTCCTTTTCTCTCTTTCTTTATCCGTCTCTCTCTCTCTCATTTTCCTCTCCCTCTTTCTCTCTTCTCTCTACCTCCCTTTCTCTCCTTCTCTCCCTACCTCATCCCTCTCTTCCTCCCTTTCCCTCCCTTCTTCTCCCGATCTCCCTCACCCCTTCTCTCTCTCCATATCTCTTTCCCTCCCTTCCCCTTCCTCTTTCTCTCTCTCCGTCCCTTCCCTCTCCCTTTTTTCTCTTTCCTCCTCCTTCTCTCTCCCTTCTGCTTCTCTCTCCATCCATCCCTTTTCCTTTCCCTCTCTCTCCCTCCCTCTCTTTTTCCTCACTCCCTTCTTCTCTCCCTCATTCCCTCCTTTTTCTCACTCCTCCCTCTTTCTTTCTCCTTTCCTCCCTTTCTCTGCTCCTCCCCTACTCCTCCTTCTCCTCCTCCTCCTTCTCTCTCTCTCTCCTCCCTCCCCTCTCAGCCTCTGCCTGTCACCCCAGAGTCACCCCCAGCTTCTCATCCCTGTGTTCACCTCTCCCCACAGCTGGCACTTTAGTGGTTGCTAAGGTTTGAATGTATGTGTCTCCCCAAAATTCATACATTAGAACCTAAGCCCAGTGTGACAGTAAGAGATGGGGTTTTTTAGGAGATGATTCAGCGTGAGGGATTCACCTTCACAATGGGATTTACATTCTTACAAGAGAGGTACAAGGGAGCCATTCATTCCTTTTTGCCCTTCCATCCCTCCCCATGTGAGGACACAGCATTTGTTTCCAGAGGATACAGCACAATGCGCTTTCTTGAAAACAGACACCAGGTCCTCCCCAGACACCAGTCCTGCCAGCACCTTGATCTTGTACTCAGGACTAAACCTTGATCTTTTCTCTCTTGCCCAGATTCCAACCTAAGGGCACTGGGAATCATGCCTGACAAGCCATAAAATCTCATCAGACAGGTTTCTATTAACCCTATAGGAGTGGCTGACTTTCCAACCTGACTCTAGTAAAACATAATGTGACAGCAGACCTTTAAGAAAATCAAAAGATTTTACCCCAAAATATATTTCTTTGACATATTTTGAAATGGCTGCCACAGAGCCAACAGACTGAAACAGCCCTGGAAAACCATCCTTGGTGAGAGAAATTTGCATCTTTAGAGAATCTCCATTAATCTAGCTTGGTCTCTCCCCTCCCAAGACTCTCACAGATCTAGGAGAGATTACCTGAGAGCCTGAAACTTTTAATATCTGGAAAGAGACATTTACCATCTCTGAGAACTCTCTGAAGGCTGCTATCTATGAGGCTTCACCTGCATAATAAGAACCTTGGTCTTCACAACCCCCTTATCTTAACTCACACATTCTTTTCTACGGATTTCAAGTCTTCAGACAATAGCTTAACTCTCTCAACCAAATGTCAACTAAAGAATTTGTGGCAGACCCCAGTGGCTCCTGCCTGCAATCCTAGCACTTTGGGAGGCTGAGGCCAGGGGATTGTTTCAGCCCAGGAGTTTGAGACCAGCCTGGGAAACATAATGAGACCCTGTCTGTATTAACTACACGAAAAAAATATAGATAATAAATAAAGGAAAAGTGAAAAACAACAACAAAAAAGAATTCCTAAAACCCACCTTTGACTTGTAACCCCCCTCCTTCAAGATATCTGAGTGTACACCTTCCTAAATTGATTTATGATTTTTACCTGCAGTTTCTGTCTGCCTAAAGTTTATAAAACCAAGCTGTAACGCAACAGCTTCAGACAGGCTTTCTCGGGACCTCTCGAGATTGTGTGACCCAGGCTGCAGTCACCCACACTGGCTCAGAATAAACCACCTTAAACATACTCTGGCAGAATTTAACTTTTTCTGCCATAACTGAGAAATACATTTTCTGGTCCTTGTAAATTACCCAGTCTAAGACACTTTGTTAAGCAGCAGGAACAGACTGAGCCAGTGGTGGTAGTACATGGGGGACGGTAGTTACCAATGGCAAAAGGAAAGTAAATCTTGGGACCCCAAAATCACTAACCCAAAAAGAAAAGTCAAGCTAGGAACTGCTTAGGGCAAACCTTCCTCCAACTGTATTCTTAAAAAAGATAGCTACTAAGATTTTTTTTAAAGCCACATACCTCCCTCACAAGGAATTTCCTGGTGGGAAAAGGACGGACAGAACTCGAAGCCATTCGTCTGCTCACTGAGGTAAATACATACCTGATTGCCTCCTTTGGAAAGGCTAATCAAAGACTCAAAAGGATGCAAACCTTTGCCTCTAACCTACCCTATGACCTGGAAGCTCCCTCCCGGCTTCGATTTGTGCCACCTTTCCAAATAGACGCCCTGTACATCTTACATACATTGATTGATGAGTCTTGTCTCTCTAAAATGTATAAAAACAAGCTGTGCCCCGACCACGTGGGCACATGTCACCAGGACCTCCTGAGACTATGTCATGGACACATGCCCTTAATTTTGGCAAAATAAACTTCCGAAATTGACTGAGACCTGTCTCAGCTATTTGAGGTTCACACTGTTACCAGAAAGGGGTCCCAATCCAGACCCAAGAGATGGTTCTTAGTTATTGTGCAAGAAAGAATTCAGGGCAAGTCCACAGTGCAGAGTGAAAGCAAGTTTATTAAGAAAATAGAGAAATAAAGAATGGTTATTCCAAAGGCAGGTGCCCATTTTTATTTCTTTGCTAAACAGGGGATGGATTATTCACACCTCTGCTTTTTAGACCCCATAGGGTAACTTCCTGGTGTTGCCATGGCGTTTGTAAGCTGTCGCGGCACTGGTGGGAGTGTAGCAGTGAAGATGACCGAGGTCACTCTTGTTGCCATCTTGGTTTTGGTGGGTTTAAGCTAGTTTCTTAACTGTAGCCTGTTTTATCAGCAAGGTCTTTATGAACTGTATTTTCTGCTGACCTCCTATGTCATCTTGTGTGTTAGAATGCCTTAATTTACTGGGTATACAGCCCAGCAGGTCTTAGCCTTATCCACCCAGCTCCCATTCAAGATGGAGTTGCTCTGATTCAAATGCCTCTGACAACACAACAAAACCTTCTGCAATGTCCCTCCTACCCAACATAAACTCTGTGCCAAACCCAGGAGGGGAATGCAGGCAGCACGCACCTGATCACCTCTCTTCCTCAGCTCTGCCCTTCCTCTCTCCAGCTCCTTCCTCTCTGCCCCAGCAGCAAACAGCTTTCCAAGAAGACCCTGCAATGGAGTGGGATAGGGGAGATTCAGGGTCCCCCAGTGTTGTAACCAGTCCTGAGATGACTGCCCCCTCACCCCATCCTCCCCAGAAAAGAGAGTAAAATCATCTTCACGGGGTTAACAAGAATTACATGCCAAGTTCTGGACAGAAATATAATAATAATTAAGCATTAATTAGGTTGTATCTTGGCCCACTTGTAGCTGCTTGCTAACCAAATATCACCTAGTACTGGATGCTGGCCATTACATCCCCTTTGTTCTGTTGATTTCTGATGTTACAATCAGAATGCTTTCCTTTAAGGATTGCTCAAGATGTTTTTCAGATCCTGAATTCCAGCAGAATGCCTGATGCCAACCAGTTTAAAGCCCCCCACAGAGGAACAGATGCTGCACGAGAATACGGCTTCTTCATCTTCCAGTCCATGCTGTCCTCCACCAGGCCCTCCCAACCTATCAACCATCCCCACACCTCAGCCCATTACTTCATCAAACCCTTTGAAATCCCAGCTCCCTCAAGGATGCAGATTTGAATCACACCCCTTTCTCTGCTGCAATTCAGTGTCTCAGTGTATTGGCTTGCCATGCGTTAGGCAGTGAACCTGAAACAGTTTCAGGAGGTCAAGTATATGCCCTTCCTGTGCAGCCTTGTCTGACCTTGCCAGAATAACGCAGTCACTCCACCCTCCGTGGCTCAGTACCATCTCTCTCATGTTACTCTGCAGCGTACGTTCTCCATTTTTCTCTCTCCTATTCAGGGCCTGGGCCATCTTAATGCAGGTTCTCAAAGCCCGTGGACCAAGGCCACATGGTGGTTCTCAAAGTGTGGCCCCAGGACCTGTGGGATTTCTAGCACCTTTTCCATCTCACCAGGAAGCCTTTCTCTTAAGAGAAAAGCGGCCGGGCGCGGTGGCTCACGCCTGTAATCCCAGCACTTTGGGAGGCCAAGGTGGGCGGATCATGAGGTCAGAAAATCAAGACCATCCTGGCCAACATGATGAAACCCCATCTCTACTAAAAATACAAAAATTAGCTGGGCTTGGGGGTGCATGCCTGTAGTCCCAGCTAGTCAGGAGGCTGAGGCAGGAGAATTGCTTGAACCCGGGAGATGGAGGTTGCAGTGAGCCGAGATCGCACCACTGCACTCCAGCCTGGCACCTGGCAATAGAGCGAGACTCTGTCTCAAAAAAAAAAAAAAAAAAAAGAAGAAAAGCAAAACAAACTTGTCCCTGAGCTGTTTCCTAGCATGGAAACCACACGTGTAAACACAGCAGACATGCAAATCCAGGGCTTTATGATAAATCTGCTAACGCGATGTCTATTCTATACCTGTAATCCCAGCATTTTGGGAGGCTCACTTGAGGTTAGAAGTTCAAGGCCAGCCTGGGCAACAAAGTGAGACTCCATCTCTACCAAAAAAAAAAAAAAAAAGAGAAAGAAAAGAAAAGAAAAATTAGCCAGGTGGTGAGCATCTGTATTCCCAGCTACTTGGGAAGCTTAGATGGGAAGATTGCTTGAGCCCAGGAGTTCTAGGCTGCAATGAGCCATGAACACACCATTGCACTCCAGCCTGGGAAACAGAGTGAGTCCCTGTCTCCAAAAAAAACCAAAGAGTATTCTGACTAAAGAGGTTTTGCATTCTGAAACTTTCATCATACTACGCCTACTGGAAGTTGTGAGTATTAGTATTACTCTGCTGTAGTTGCCATAAGATAATACCACAGACCAGACGGCTTCAACAGCAGAAATGTATCTTCTCCCAGTTCTGGAGTCTGGAGGTCCAAGATCAAGGTGTTGGCAAAGTTGGTTCCTGCTGAGGCCTCTCTCCTTGGCTTGTGGACAGCCACCTTCTTGCTCTGTCCTCACACGGGCTTTCCTTTGTGCACAGGAATGTCCATTCTCAAGTTTTTTTCTTCTTATGAAGATACCAGTCCTATTGGATTAAGGCCCACCCTTGTGACCCCATTCAATTTTAATTATGTCTTGTAAAGCCCTATTCCACCAGTAGACCCACTGAAGTTAGGACTTCAACACGTGAATTTTGGAGGGGCACAATCTACAACAGTGGCCAAAAGAATAAAGGCAGGGCTCAGACTCCCTAACTAACCCCTGTAAAATTAAATAATTCAGACCTGGGGCTGGGCATAGCAGCTCATTCCTGTGATCACAGTACTCTGGGAAGCGGATGTGAGGACATCACTTGAGCCCAGCAGTTCCAGACCAGCCTGGACAACATAGTGAAATCCCAGCTCTACAAAAAAAATTTTTTTTTTAATTAGCCATGTCTGGTGGCATGTACCACCTGTGGTCTTAGCTACACAGGAGGCTTAGGTGAGAGGCTGAGGTGGGAAGATCACTTAAACCAGGGAGGTCAAGGCGTCAGTGAGCCATTATTGCACAACTGCACTCCAGCATGGGCAAAAGAGTGAGATCCTGTCTCAAAATAACAATTATTCAAACTTAAAGCTGTTGGAACTTTATCCTGCGCCTTGAAAGGACTGTGGCTATGCAGCCTGAGGAACGTGGCATGCAGCTACAAGTCCTGCCTCCTTTTTCCTGTAAACAAGAAGAGGAGTCACTAGAGATGGGACCTCCCCACTCAGATCACCGCCCCTCCCCCCAGAGTAATAATCTTCCTTGGAACTTAGCCCCCTGTAACCAATCAAATTGCTGCGATGGATGCGCCTGGTCTCATGTGGAAAATGTCGTCATCCTGCTGAAACATCCCAGTCTCCGCCTATGTCACTGAAACCACCCCTTCTCTACTTTGGAAACGCTGACTCCATTCATTTGAACTCAGAGCTTTCCAGGGTGGCCATCCTCAAGCCTGACACTTACTCATATTTTCTGATCCTTTTTTTTTTCCCAGTGAGACAGGATCTTGCTTTGTCACCCAGGCTGGAGTGCAGTGGTGCCGTCATAGCTCACTGAAGCCTCAGATTCCCAGGTTCCAGCGATCCTCCCACCCCATCGTCCCAAGTAGCTGGGACCACAGATGCATGTCACCATGCCCTGCTAATTTTTTTTATTTTTTGTAGAGACAGGGTCTCACCATATTGCCCAGGTTGGTCTTGAACTCCTGTGCCCAAGAGATCTCCTACCTAGGCCTCCCAAAATGCTAAGGTACAGGCATAAGCCACCGAGCCTGGCCTGAACCTTATTATTTAAGGTTGACACCCTCTGCCGCACCCCATAGGCCAAGCTTAATGTCGCTTTATCCTGTGGTCTCTGTCATCAGGCCTCACTCTGCCCCTCTGTCACACAGCCTGTCCTTTTCCTTCATAGCACTTAGCATAATTACAATTACATACTTCTTTGTGCAAATGTTTGTTTATCATCTGCTTGTCACATTACATGACAGGCTTCAGGGGTATAGCCACTGTATTCCCTGCTGTGTTTCCAGCACCTCGTGAAGTCCCTAGCACCTAGCAGAGACTCCAAAAATACTTGTAGAATGAATTAGTCAGTTAATGCTTGCTTCTTTGTTAAAAGAGACCAGGGAATTCATTTCAGCAACATTTGGGCTAGACGCAATTAAAAAGTACAAACAGAATTTTGTTTTAAATTAACAAGCATCGTTTTCCAATAACATCAGCAGGTCCAGCATCCAGCCAGGCCCATCCTCTGTCCCTGACAAATGCCTAAGTGATGGATGGCTTGAGACAGAGGACAGCAGATGCAGGATCAATGATGCTGTAATTGGATGTTGAAGGCAAAGCGAGAAAGGACAGTCTCGGTTCATATGGAAAATGTTGTAATCCTGCTGAGGTTCATTCCAAGTTGAAGCATGGCTCAGAACTTTGTTTCTCTTTAAGAATGAACATGGCCTGGCATGGTGACTCACACCTGTAATCCCAGCACTTTGGAAGGCCCAAGCAGGTGGATCAGAAGGTTAGGAGATCAAGACCATCCTGGTCAACATGGTGAAACCCCGTCTTTACTAATAAATACAAAAATTAGCTGGGCGTGGTGGCGCGTGCCTGTAATCCCAGCTACTTGGGAGGCTGAGGCAGGAGAATCACTTGAACCCGGGAATCGGAGGTTACAGTGAGCCGAGATTGCGCCACTGAACTCCAGCCTGGGCGACAGAGCAAGACTCCGTCTTAAAATAAAAATAAAAATAAAATAAATACTATTCCATTGTATGTATATATAACATTTTGTTTATCATCTCTTTCACTGATGGATGATTGGGCAGTTTCCACTTATTTCTTTTTATTCGAACACATGGGGTGTGGTTTGTTTGTTTGGTTTGGTTTTTGTTTTTTGGGTTTGTTTCGTTTTGTTTGAGACAGAGTCTCTCTTTCGCCCAGGCTGGAGTGCAACAGCAAAATCTCAACTCACTGCAACCTCCACTTCCCAGGTACAAGCGATTCTCATGCCTCAGCCTCCCAAGTAGCTGGGATTACAGGCACGTGCCACCACACCTGGCTAATTTTTATATTTTTAGTAGTTGCCCAGGCTGGTTTCGAATTTCTGGTCTTAAGTGATCTGCCTGCCTCGGCCTCCCAAAGTGCTGGGATTGCAGGCATGAGCCACCATGCCTGGCCTTTTTTTTTTTTTTTTTTTTTTGAGACAGCATCTCTCTCTGACACCCAGCAGGCTGCAGTGCACGATGCAATCAGAGCTCACTGCAACCTCCAGGTCCTAGGCTCAAGTGATCCTCTTGCCTTGACCTCCAAAAGTGATACATGTGTTTGATCCAATTTGGTATCAGACAGCTATGAGCTCCCAACCGTTTTTGACACTTGCCAGCTTTGTGTCCTTTATATAATCTCTCTAAAAATCTGAAACACTCTGTCTGTGAAAATGCGTGTGCTAATTGAGGCTGCCTCCGACTCCCAGGGATCTTACACATGGAAGTGCCTTAGAAACCAGACTGCGCTGGAGGCTGAGAGATTTTAGAAGTCGTTGGTATCACTCGACTACATTTGCTGTTCATTAACCATACTTTTCATCTTTCAAAGCCCAGAAACTAGACTTGAGTTGTGAGAACACTGGTAGGAAATGAGGGAATACAAATTAAAAACATAAAATCATTTGGGGTTGAGTTTCATTGTTTTGGGCAGCATTTCTTGCTGTATCATCTCAAAACACTCCACAGGTGTGGGTCAAAATTTTATTCTCCAGTCTAAAATGGGAGGCTTAGGTATCTAAACATGATTATTATTATTATTGTAGGAAAAACAAAGCCACTGAACCCCAACCAGGGTTCTTTTATGAGAAGACAAACTTGGGAGGCCTGGGACTGTATCATTTCTGAGGGCTTGTACCTTGTTAGGGCTAAGGTAAAAAAAACTTGGCTGCCCTGGGTCACCCTTGAAGGGAACAGGTGAGATTCCATGATGCATTCACCAGTAGAAACTGACTTTTAGGGAGCTCTCCAGTGACCCTGTTCTAGGTTAGTGCCTCTCAGATGTAAATTTGTCAAACGTAAAGTTGTACATGAATCACCTGGAATCTTGCTGAATTGCAGATTCTGATCCTGTAGCTCTGAAATGGGGCCTAGGATTTTTTTCCCTTCCTTCCTTCCTTTCTTCTTTCCTTCTTCCTTCTTTTCTTCCTTTCTTGCATCTTTCCTTTCTTCCTTTCTTTTCCTTCCTTCTTTCTTCCCCTTCCTTTCTTCCTTCTCTTCTTCCTTCCTCCCTTCCTTCCTCCCTCCCTCACTTCCTTCCTCCTTCCCTTCCTCCCTTCCTCCCTTCCTTCCCTCCTTCCCTTCCTTCCTCTCTTCCTTTCTCCCTCCCTTCCTCCCTTCCTTCCCTCCTTCCCTCCCTCCCTTCCTCCCTCCCTTCCTTCCTTTCTCCCTCCCTCCCTTCCTTCCTTTCTTCCTCCCTCCTTCCCTTCCTCCCTCCCTCCCTCCCTTCCTTCCTTCCCTCCTTCCCTTCCTCCCTTCCTCCCTTCCTTCCCTCCTTCCCTTCCTTCCTTTGTTCCTTCCTTCCTCTCTTCCTTTCTCCCTCCCTTCCTCCCTTCCTTCCCTCCTTCCCTCCCTCCCTTCCTCCCTCC
>CAUYLG010000329.1:0-36625 GCA_963573385.1 Cacajao melanocephalus | reverse complement strand
TTTTGAATTTTAATATTATGATGGGTTTTTTTTAATTAATTTTTTCATGCTCCAAGGGTTAATGGCATTCGTTTTTTGCTTTTTTTTTTTTTTTCCTTTTTTTGAGACTGGGTCTTTCTCTGTCACGCAGGTGCTGGAGTACAGTGGCATGATCATAGTTCACTGCAGCCTCCATCTCCTGGGCTGAGAAAATCCTCCTACCTCAGCCTCCTGAGTAGGCGAAGGCCTTTGTATTTTTTTTTTTTTTTGCGACGGAGTCTTGCCCTGTCACCCAGGCTGGAGTGCAATGGCACGATCTCAGCTTGCTGTAACCTCTGCCTCCTGGGTTCAATCAATTCTCCTGCCTCAGCCTCTTGAGTGGCTGGGATTACAGGTTCACGCTACCATGCCCGGCTAATTTTTTTGTATCTTTAGCAGAGATGGGGTTTCACCATGTTGGCCAGGCTGTTCTTGAACTCCTGACCTCGTGATCTGCCCGCCTCCCCCTCCCAAAGTGCTGGGATTGCAGGCATGAGCCACCATGCCTGTCCTTTTTTTTTTTTTTTGAGATGGAGTCTCGCTCTGTCACCAGGCTGGAGTACAGTGGCGCAATTTCAGCTCACTGCAGCCTTCACCTCCCGGCTTCAAGTGATTCTCCGGTCTCAGCCTCCCAAGTAGCTGGGCCTACAGGTGTGTGCCACCAGCTATTTTTTTTTTTTTTTTTTTTTAAGATGGGGTTTCACCGTGTTGGTCAGGCGGGTCTTGAACTCCTGACCTTAGGTGATCTGCCCACGTTGGTCTCCAAAGTGCTTGGATTACAGGCGTGAGCCACCACGCCCGGCCAATTTTTGTATTTTTAGTAGAGATGAGGTTTCACCATGTTGGCCAGAATGGTCTCGATCTCTTGACTTCGTGATCCGCCTGCCTCGGCCTCCCAAAGTGCTGGGATTACAGTGATGAGCCATTGTGCTCGGCCAGGCCTTTGTATTTTTAAGAAGTTCCATAGGTGACTGTGATATATGCCCTTAGTTAGGAAACACTGTAATGCACACTATGAGAGAAATACCAAAGAAATAAGGTTATAAGATGAAAACAATGATATGTAGTTAAGTTACATACTTCTCAACACATGCAAAAGAGAGAACTTGAGATTGATGGTAGCTATGGGTTAGCAGAGACAAAGTAGGGAGGATTGTGTTGATAAATACTTAATCACGAACAAAGGTACTTGTGAATAAGTCACTTCCAGGTTTCAGCTAGTAGATTATCTTGATCACAGTTCAGGAGACAAGTTGGAGAGAAATTGGAGATGAAGTTGGTGTGAGACATATGGGCAGTGTAACATAGGCCTTATCCAAAAAAGATGATCAAAGAAAGCAGGAGGGGGAGGAGGATGAGAATAGTGTGTGAGAAAGACCGTGTGAGAATGGCATGTGAAAATAGTATAGTGCGTTTTGGGGAGGACAGTGGACCTACCCATTGCTTCACATTCTCTGTGCCAACTGTGACTGTTAAATATGTGGATTCTGTACAAGCTTCAAATTGTTCTTGGAGGGCACACGTTGTCTGATATTTCTCTCTTTTTAAAAAATTTTACTTTGGTTTTAAATAGAGACAGGGTCTTGAATCCCTGGGTTCAAGCAATCCTCCTGCCTTGGCCTCCCAAAGTGCTGGATTACAGTTGTGAGCCACTGTTCTGGCCTGATATTTCTTTATATGGTCCTCGGTTACTGCCCTCAAAATTGGCACGTGGGATCACTCAATAAATATTGTTGAAGGAACTGTGGGAAGGGAGACAAATTGGGAAGCTTTTTAAATTGGTTGGTTATGAAGAAAATGAAGGCCTGAATTTGGGTGTGGCAGGGAAAATGGAGAAGGAATTAATCAGATATATATTAGAAGAAGAAGTAATAGAACTGGATAGTTGAACTCTGAGTTTGCTAGGAAAGAAACATGGTATTACTGTAAACTAATGAAACTGATTTTAGAGCAAATCTTCTGGAATTTATGTAATCTCGGTGAGTGTTTCTTGGGAGTTACTTTGGGAGGTTATATCCTTATTCCAGTGCTTTTCTTTGGGAATTTATTTCAGATTATTTACATATGTATGCCAAATTAGTCTTATTTTGGTCAAGAAAATGTACATTTTGACTGAAGTAGGCATTCTTGAGCTCAACTACTTTATTTACTGTTCTTGAGTCTAAATGACTTGGATATTTCCAAAATTAAAATTTACTAGATGAGGATGAAGTTCTCAATTGTTGTACATAGTCATTCACTTACCAAGCAGGTATTTATTGAGATCCCTTTGAATGTCAAAGCGATAAGTATCATGCTTGGCACAATCAGTATGATACTGGATTGGAGGTCTTAAGTAGCATTGAGAAAACAGAGTATGATGGAAAGTAAAAGAAAGGTGAGATAGAGGCTTCATGGAGGATATAACATTGAGTTGGGTCTTAAAGACAGATGGGATTTGAATATTTAGAGATGTAGTAAGAAAGGCATTACTTGGCCAGGCACGGTGGCTCATGCCTGTAATCCCAGCACTTTAGGGTACTGAGGTGGGTAGATCACAAAGTCAAGAGATCGAGACCATCCTAGCCAACATGGTGAAACCCTGTCTCTACTGAAAATGCAAAAATTAGCTGGGCGTGGTGGCACGCACCTTAGTCCCAGCTACTTGGGAGCTGAGGTGGGAGTGACTCAAGAAAGAAAGAGAGAGAGAGAGAGTGAGAGACTGAGAGAGAGAGAGGGGGAGAGAGAGAGAGAAAGAGAGAGAGAGAGAGAGAAAGAGAAAAGCATTACTTTTATGGGGCAGGACTCATTAGGATTTGTAATTTCATGAGTCATCACTTTTACTCACCCTAGGTGGGAGTGATTTATTTATTTTGAGATGGAGTCTCACTCTGTAGCCCAAGCTGGAGTACAATGGCATGATCTTGGCTCACTGAAATTTCTGCCTCCTGGGTTCAAGCGATTCTCCTGCCTCAGCCTCCCAAGTAGCAGGGATTACAGGCATGTACTACTTAAAACTGTGTTTGAGGCAGTTTTAAACACAGAGAGTGAGTCCAATGCAATAATGAAACAAGGGAGATGAGGTAGTCAAGGGACAGGAGGTAGTCAAGGGAGAGAGGTAGTCAAGGGAAGGGTGGGAAAGGAAAAACAGAGAAGGGGCACAAGAAATTCTAAGAAGGCTTGATTTAGCAGGCAGTGTGAAAATGTCACAAGTCTTAGACTGAGTACTTTGTAGCATGGTATATAAATTTTTCTTTTCTTTTTTTCATTAAAGTGGCCCATAGAAATGTGTCAGTCTGTGATGTGACATTACAGTCATGCCAGTTTTATTAATGGGGCTTCAGATGCTTGGCTTTCTCCAATGCATCTGAGAGCATGTGTTGTAAGTACTCCTTGGGCTCATGAAATATTTATTTTTGGAGTTTTTGTGGCCTTGACTTTTATGGGCCTCACTCGTATATCATATGCTCTTGGGACCAGCTCTGGGACAAATAGCAGTATTGTCTTCACTTTACACTGGTAAATGGGAAAGACTGCTCTGCTCTTCTTTTGTTGTTATTTAGAGACGGAGTCTTGCTCTGTCGCCCAGGCTGGAGTGCAGTGGTGTGATCATAGCTAACTGCAGCATCGAACTCCTGGGCTCAACAGATCCTCCCACCTCAGCCTCCCTAGTAGCTGGGACTACAGGGGTGTACCTCTACCCCGGCTAATTTTTATTTTTATTTTTTTTGTAGGATAATACTTTCGAACAATACTCCTGCTTCAGCCTCTCAAAGTGCTGGGATTATAGGCATGAGCCATGTGTCCAGCCTACTCTGATCTTAAAAAGAGATCAGCAGTTGATCTTGTCATTTGTAATTATCAGTATTAACATCTGAAAATATTTTTGCTTTTAAAATTTGGTTGATATTACACTTTTTTTCAGTTAAATAAATAACAGTGTTTGGGTGGGTGATTTTTTTTCTTCCTAATATTTTTCCATATTTTCCAATTTTTGAAAATTAATATATAATTCCTATGTTAAGGAAAAAATAGAGTAAATAAAAAGAATATATATATGATCATTTATAGTTCATAAAATACTTTCATATTTATAATCTCATAGCAGTCCTGGGGGTAGATATAGTGGTAGTCCCCATTTTACAGATGAGGGAGGATACTGTGGTTCAGAGAAATTAAGTAACCTGCCCACAGTGGCACAGCTAGTTGGCCTGGAACACAGCTAGTTGAACTGTGGTCTGTTGTTCCTGATCCTCTGCTTTTTTTCCACACTACCATTCCACATCTACTTAGAGCACAGTTGTTAAATATCATTGGAGGTTTCCTACCTAGAATCAGAAGCAACAGGAATGCTATTAGACATAGAGGTTCCATTTGTCCTGGGCCTGGCAACAGTTATGTGCTTATAGCCTGGCTTTAGCATAGCCTGCATGAATGGCCTCTCTGAGAAGTATGATGTGAAGGTAAGCTTGTTTCATAGCCACACTCAATTTCACAGCATTTCTTTTTTGAGAAGTTATAGTAGATACAGATCAGCACAAAAGTATGCCTGAAAACAGATAGTTTTTGTGGTGTATGTGACTGCTTAGCTTGAAGCCTATTGGAATGAAATCACATTTAAAATAAGTTTGTAGATTCCTTGGGGAATCATGAAGTTTCATTTGTAAAACTGTCCCTACATCAAAAGAGATGTAAGAATGAGACAGATATCTATCTATCTATCTATATTTTTTTTGTTTTTTTTTTTTCTGTTTTGAGACACAGTCTCGCTCTGTTGCCCAGGCTGGAGTGCAGTGGTGCGATCTCGGCTCACTGCAACCTCCACCTCCCAGGCAAGCCATTCTCCTGCCTTAGCCTCCTGAGTACCTGGGATTACAGATGCATGCCACCACAGCTGGCTAATTTTTTGTATTTTTAGTATAGACGGGGTTTCACCATGTTGGCCAGGCTAGTCTCAAACTCCTGACCTCTTGTGATCCACCTACTTTGGCCTCCCAAAGTGCTGGGATTACAGGTATGAGCCACTGCACCCAGCCAGAGACAGATATATATTTTGTTTCAGTAATTTTTAACATTTACCCATGTGACTGACAGAATGGAAGAGTTTTGGAGATGCACAGTAATCCTTCGGTATCCGTGGGGGATTGGCTGCAGGACCCCCCTCAGATACCAAAATCTGCAGATGCTCAAGTTCCTTATATAAATTGATATGGTCTTTGCATATAATTTATGCACATCCTCCTGTATACTTTGTCATCTCTAGATTACTTATACTGTAATACCCAATATGATATAAATGTTAAAAATAGTTTTTATACTGTGTTGTTTTAAATTTTTATTTTGATTGTTGCATTATTTTTTATTTTTATTTTTATGTTTATTTATTTTTTTGAGATATAGTTTCACTGTCACCCAGGCTGGAGTGCAGTTGCATGATCTCAGATTATTGCAACTTCCGCCTCCCAGGTTCAAGTGATTCTCCTGCCTCAGCCTCTTGAGTAGCTGGGATTACAGGCACCCACCATCATGCCCAGCTAATTTTTGTAGTTTTAGCAGAGATGAGTTTCACCATGTTGGCCAGGCTAGTCTCAAACTCTTGACCTCATGTGATCCACCCACCTTGGCCTCGCAAAGTATTGGGATTACAGGTGTGAGCCACTGCACCTGGCCTATTTTTATTTGAATATTTTTGTCCTCCAGTTGGTTGAATCCATAGATGTGGAACTCAAGGATATGCAGGGCTGACTGTATATGTTTCTACAACTATATTTATAATTTTAATGGAACCACAACTTAAATGTTTGTTTATATCTACACAGTGGAAAATTGGGCTTTTCTAAAGCTGTTATATAAATAGACCTGATATAGCTCTAAATGGACAAAGTAAGAGGGCAAAAGTCCTCTGGTGTCAGCGACAGTAGCTTAGATTGGGTCCACCTGTTACAGTCCTGGAGTAAGGACAAGAGTAGGACAAACTACTTTTAAAGACTCATTTGAATTTTACCACTTCTTGGATATTTTTTTAAAAACAAACTAGCCTGGTTATTTCATACACAGGTTGAGTCGTCCTAATCTAAAATCTGAAATACTCCAAAATCTGTAACTTTTTGAGTATTGACTCAATGCCACTCATGGAAAATTCCACATCTGACATCATGTGATGGGTAGAAGTCAAAACTTTGTTTCATGCACAAATTATTAAAACTATTATATAAGATTACTTTCAGGCTATGTATATAAGGTGTGTATGAAACCTAAATGAATTTTATGGTTAATCTTGGGTCCCATCTCCAATATAGTTCATGATATATATGCAAAAATTCCCAAATCCAAAAAAACCTGAAATATGAGACACTTCTGATCTGAAGTGTTTCAGATAAGGAATATTTGACTTGTACATACTTAATTACTCATCGTCTGTATAATTATGAAATGTTCATGTTTTCTATATAGTCATTTTATTTTTATTTATTTATTTATTTAGGGACAGGGCCTCACTCTGGTGCCCAGGCTGGAGTGCAGTGGCATGAAATGGGTTCACTGTAGTGTTGACCTCCTGGGCATTGATCCTCCCACCTCAGCCTCCCAAGTAGGTGGGACTACAGGCATGCACCATCACACCCGGCTATTTTTGTATTTTTAGTAGTATTTAAACAAATATCCAAATGGGGTTTTGCCATGTTGCCCAGGCTGGTCTTGAACTCCTGGGCTTAAGTGATCCATCTGCCTTGGCCTCCCAAAGTGCCGTGTTTTCAGACATAAGCCACTGTGCCTGGCCAGGATTGTCATTTTAAAAGCCTTCTGATAACTTCTTGGTCTTTCATTACACCCTTAGGAAATGGGTAGGATGGGAATATCCTCATTATCCATAGCCTGTAGTTCAGCATAGCATGGAGATGCTCTGTTATTACACTCACACTTGTTCAGTGTTTTTTGTCTCATAGGTCGTAGGTTCCTTAGTGGCAGGGATGATGCCTGTCTGGGTTATAGGTGTGTAATATAATTTTTTTTTGAGATGGGTTTTGCTCTGTCACCCAGGCTGGAGTGCAGTGGCTTATAAAAATAAAAATAAAATGACTATATATAAATGCTGAGATATAAATGATCTTGGTTTACTGCAACCTCCACCTCCTGGGTTCAAGCTATTTTCCTGCCTCAGCCTCTTGAGTAGCTGGGATTACAGGCATATGCCACCACACCCAGCTAATTTTTGTATTTTTTAGTAGAGACAGGGTTTCACCATGTTGGCCAGGCTGGTCTCAAACTCCTGACCTCAAGTGATCCACCTGCCTTGGCCTCCCAAAGTGTTGGGATTATAGGCATGAGCCACTGCACCCAGCCTAAATTTTTTTTTTTTTTCTGAGATGGAGTTTCACTCTTGTTGCCCAGCCTGGAGTGCAGTGGTGCGATCTCCACTCATTGCAACCTCTGCCTCCCGAGTTCAAGTGATTCTCCTGCCTCAGCCTCCCAAGTAGCTGGGATTCCAGGCACCCGCCACCATGCCAGCTAATTTTTTGTATTTTTAGTAGAGACAGGGTTTCACCATGTTGGCCAGTCTGATCTCGAATTCCTGACCTCAGGTGATCCACCCACCTTAGCCTCCCAAAGTGCTGGGATTACAGGCATAAGCCACCATGCCCGGCCTAAAATTTTAAATTAAATGAACATATGCATAGCATTCATTTTTATTTATAACATATGGTATTAAGAATTATTGTACAATGAATATTTCCCATCTCAAGCTTTCAAACATCTGGTATAGCCAAATTTGAACCAGCTCGTGGAATTTATAATGGGCTTTGACTGAAACAAGTGAAATATATATTAAGAGAGAGGAATGAATGGCTAACTGCCCATTGTTTGAGATAACAAAAGTGTTCAGGTTATTTTGAGTTGTGGCTTTTCTGTTTCAGAGTCATTTCAGCTATGCAGATCACTTACTAAATTCATAACGTGAGAGTATGTTGCCTTCTATCTGAAAGTGGCATTGGGATTTTTGCATTCTCTTTTTGGGACTGCCTTTTTAAAATTTAAAGATTTAGACCAGATGTTGATATATTATTTGGAGCCCTGCTGGTTACAGTGTAGTCTCATACTATGAGTCAGAATTCCTCATTAAAGGATCTTTATTTCCCTGAACCATATGGCAAGAGACAAAAATATCATAAAGTTGATCAGCTGCTTTTTTTTTGCTTTCTGGCTGATTTGGGCCCACCCTTTTCATTAAACCTTTAGGTCATGGTTCTGATGGTGGCATATATTTTTTACATATTAAACCAGCATTAGGGCAGTATCAAAAGAAGTAGCAGTCCTTAATGAGCAAATATCAGAGATTAGCTGCTTTCTTTGTAGAGGTTTCTTTCTAGAATAATGCTCTTTGGTCAGAATTCTTGATGAGAAAGGTCTATTCAGTCAATTCTTGTTGCTCTCAGGCAGGGCAGCCCTTAAACCTTTCTGTATAGATAGGACTAGAATAAAAAACTAACTTCTGCCTTGGCATTTTTAAGCTTCAATAACTTTCAGTGCTATATAATGTAAATCCTTCAGAGTTAACTTTCTGGGGGAAAATTCAAGTCTGTAATAAGACTGAAACACAAAGAGAAGAAATTTGATATATTGGAGGAAGGACCTCTCATTGAAAGCTTTCATCTGTCCTTCTTTTCCTTGTTCCTTGGATCTGTAGAAGTCTTGCAGTATATGTTTGAATAAATTAGGCTACATAAGTTCAGGTAACATAAGTTTCAAATTGTCTAGGCGGCTGCTGCTTTTTTTTTTCCAGAAAATTTTAGTACTTAATTTTGTTTCTATTGGGAATTGTTATGGAAAGGAAAGCTGTCTTACCTCTTTCTGTTTTTATTTATTTATTATTATTATTATTTTGAGATGGAGTCTCACTCTGTTGCCCAGGCTGGAGTGCAGTGGCACGATCTTGACTCACCGCAACCTCTGCCTCCTGGGTTAAAGCAATTCTCCTGTCTCAGCCTCCCAAGTAGCTGGGACTACAGGCATGCATCACCCATGCCCGGCTAATTTTTATAATTTTAGTAGAGATGGGTTTCACCATATTGGCCAGGCTGGTCTTGAACTCCTGACCTCAAATGATCCACCCGCCTCAGCCTCCCAAAATGTTGGGATTACAGATGTGAGCCACCACACCAGCCATCTTTTTCTTTTCTTTTTTTTCTTTCCTTTGAGATGGAGTCTTACTCTGTTGCCCAGCCTGGAGTGCAGTGGTGAGACCTCAGCTCACTGCAACCTCTGCCTCCCAGGTTCAAGTGATCCTCTCTCCTCAGCCTCCCAAGTAGTCAAGATTACAAGCGTCCACCACCACACCTGACTAATTTTTTGTATTTTTGGTAGAGACAGAGTTTCACCATGTTGGCCAGGCTGATCTCAAACTCCTGACTTCAAGTGATCTGCCCACCTTGGCCTCCCAAAGTATTGGGATTATAGGCATGAGCCACTGCATTTGGTTTACTCTTTTCTTCTTAACAAGTTACAAAAAGATTTATTAGAGAAGGAAGTTGAGATCAATATGTAAGTAGGGAATTTTGTTCTTTGATATTTTTATCATAATTAAAGTATTTTAGTTTTCATACTGCACTAAAAATAATACGATTGAACAGTGTACTATTAGTAATCACTTTTTATCATGCTGAGTCTTCATATAGCCTGAAAGAATAATTTTTCTTGTTACAAAATAATACATTTTTATTGTTGACATTTTAGAAAATCTATCTTGATTCTCAATCTTCTTTCAGTGTTTCTCAGCCTTTTTCATTTCAGTCTATTTGAACTTGATTTACATCATTTTTTCTTTTTACTCTAAACCAATTTATGTTTCTCTGGGTATAAATACAAATTTAACTGTATATAGATGCACTAGCTCTTATCCTTTTCACAAACGAAAACAAAAACAAAACCCACCTCTAGTTCACTTTCCTGCTCATGAGTTTCAAAGCAAGGTGAGGAAAAAACCCACTGTCTTACAATGCCCCAAGACTTTCTCTGCCATTTGAGGAGCTGTGCTCTAGATAGGAAACTGCTATTTCAGAAAGTATGAAATGAAGTAACTTCAAGATAATGAACTACATCCTGAAAGAACTTCTGGTCTCAACATACTTATTAAGACATGGGGGCTGGGCGCAGTGGCTCATGCCTGTAATCCTAGCACTTTGGGAGGCTAAGGTGAGTGGATCACCTGAAGTCAGGAGTTCGAGACCAGCCTGGCCAACATAGCGAAACCCCGTCTCTACTAAAAATAAAAAAAAATTAGCCAGGTGTGGTGGCAGGCGCCTGTAATCCCACCTACTTGGGAGGCTGCGGCAGGAGAATTGCTTGAATCTGGGAGGCAGAACTTGCAGTGAGCCAAGATTGTGTCATTGCACTCCAGTCTGGGTGACAAGAGTGAAACTCCTCTGTCTCCAAAAAAGAAAGAAAAAAAGACATGGGGTCAAGTAACCATTGATTAAGTATGTGCATTGTATGCTTGCAAAGAGGTAGAGTGGGATAGAGTGTTAGGTAAAAGGGAACTTGTATAATTATAATTAGACATAGGAAATGGGGAACTCACTGCCTTCTTTCAAGTCCCTTGGTAAAAACTTTGTAGATTTTTTGTCCTCATATACTGGATCATCAGTCCTTGATAACGGATTTTATCAAATTTTCTTCGCCCTTCCCTCCCTACTCCCCTAAGGTTTCTCCCTTTAGACTGTTGGTTTCCTGAGGGCAAGGACTGGGTTATATTCTTCATATTATTGGTTCTGTGTTTATCATAGTCCTTTGCTCATGGTAGTTCTTCAGTTAAGTGTGTTATGTTCTGATATTTGGGATACCAACTATCATTTTAGGTTATTTTATGACAATAAGGATAGCTGATTATCTCTTTCCTCTATTGGAAGGCATGGTGTTTCTCTTTTCCTGCCCTCAAATGTTGCTATGTATCAAATATTTATACAATCACAAAGAGAAACAAAGATTCATAAGTGATATTATATTGTGTTGGCACATATTTTGAACTTTTAGATTTCAAAAAATTCCTTTTCACTTCTGTCAGAAGTTAGCACACTGGATTGGCATGAGTGTGGGGTGTGTGTATAGAGGAGAGAGGTGGTGAATCTTATAACTCAAAATGTTTTACAAATATTGTTATGCTGCAGAAAATAGAGTCTTTGGCCTTTAGAGAATTTCCCACTGATAACATTTCCAGTTGAATGACTTTTAAGGGGAAACCGGCTGAATTTCACTGCACTTCTTACCACAGCTGGCCACAATCCAAGTCAAAGTCATTCATTCTTTTGAAATAAGCTTAAGTTATTCCCATGAGTAAGCTTTCTGTGAAGAAAGAGAAATGGCACAGTTGTTAGAGTTGAGAGTTGAGAGACCTCTATTATATAGCTTCCTTGTGTTTCCAGCCTTCTCTTTGTCCTCTTTCCATCCCTGGAGAACTGGCTCATCTTTTATCTAGCAGGTGGATAACATGTTTTTATTCATGCAATTAAAATAGATAAGGATATATGAATGGGCTAGTAAATCTTACGTAGAAAAAACTTAGATCAGCAACACTTAAATTTCTCATTCTACAATTCTTCTCCCCAAATAGTAAAATTATTTATCAAACTCTAGCTATGCACCTTGTTAGGTGTTGGGAACAACACTAGGATATATAAGATATGGTCTCTGGCCTCAAGTTGCCTAAAACATAGGTGAAATCAATAATCTTATAAAAAACGTATCCATATTCTCTCCACCAACGTAATTGTTGCAGAATTTAAATGATTCTTTAAGAAGAGTTGTGTGTTACTACTACAAATAGAGTGGTTTTTATTATTTGAAGTCATGGAGAATATGTGAAGTGGTAGTGACGTGGGGGAAGAGTGACACACACAGTGAGCCAGCAGCAGATTGAGACTGGTGTAGTATGAGGGGAGTGAGGAGGTGACGGGACACCTAGTTAGGAAGAGACCTTTGAGCATTGGCCTCAGCTGCTTTCTGCTTGTGGCTACCCAAACTCACTGAGTTTTTGTTTCCTCCAAAGCACAGTGCTTCTTGTTGGCCTTCCTTCTGCCTGATGTACTCTTCTGTACTTCTTTACTTGGATAATTTCTACTAATCCTCAGTTCTCATATTAAATGTCCATTTTTCAGGGACACTTTACCTGACTACCTGTAAGCTAGGTTAGGTACTTCTATCATATACTTTCTATATTTTTCCTTGTTATGCTTATCACAATTGTAATTAATTATTTGTGTGATTATTTGCTGTTTAACATCTCTTCCCACTAGAGCCTCAGGGGCAAATAGTGGCTCTGCTGTGTTTGTCCCTGAATTTTTAGTATCCATCATGGTGCTTGGTATATAGCAGGATCTTGCCTTGTGTAGTAAAATATTTGTTGAAAAAACAAATAGGAAGACCATTTTCTACTCCTACCAAACTGTTTTAAGCTTCTTTGGAGAAATATATATCAGGCTGTGGTTGAATCTTGGTGAAATTTAACTGCCAATTAGGAAAGTAGCTGTAAATCATTGCTTAACCCAGGGCATTGCATGCAAAAGGACCATCTAATTCATGTTCTCTGAGTGAATAAAATCTAGGCACAGAGTCCTGGGGTGCAGATGGGGATAATCCTGCACAGCCCAACACAGGATTATGCAGAACATGTAAGTGTAAATACAAAATAAACATGGATTTAGAATTCTCTATTAGTTTTGATCCTTTGCAAAGGAGCAGAATAGCCATCTTTGGCAAAGTGCAGGTAGTATGAGTTAGCAAATACCAAAGTCAGACTTTAGATATAGATACTAGATAAATCAGCATATGATAATCAGCACATGATAAAAATTTTGGGAGATGTAGAATATAATGGTTAAGAGTTAAACTCCTTAGTTTTAAATCCCACTGTTGACATCTTCGAGATAGGTAACATTGAGGAAGTTATTCAATCTCCATTTCTCCTGACCCTTCTATGTAAAACAAAGCTAAAGATAGTATTTAGCTCATAATGTTGTTGTGTGGGTTAAATTAGTTCGTTAAAATGTTTAGAATTATTCCTGACACAGAGTTAAGAGCTCAATGAGTGTTAGATTTTATCATTACTATATTTTCCCATGATTTTAAGTCATATTTTAAATGTTAGTCTAATGAAAAGACAGTGTTGATTTTTTTTTTTTTAATGTCTAAGCATAGCTTCTAACTTTTACTCAACAAGGCAAAATGCCAATGAAAGCTTTCAGTAGAATTCCATATGCTGTGGAATATAGTTTTACCAACTGTGGGGAAAATATCACTCACAGTTTTAGGTGGTTGAACTTTTGATTGCCAGTTTCCCATGATTAAAGATAGACATAAATTTTTAATTTGTATTTCTTTTGTTAGAAGCAATAGTGATGGAAAAAGTATATATATATTTTCTAATTTAGAAGCAAGAATTAGGGTTTATGATTTATGATTTTAGCTCAAGCATTCATTGTCCTATTTTCTTTTTTGTTTTTTGGAGACAGGGTCTCATTCTGTCACCCAGGCTGGAGTGCAATGGCTCGATCTTGGTTCACTGCATTCTCTATCTCCTGAGTTCGGGTGATTCTCCCACATCAGCCTTCCGAATAGTTAGGACTACAGGCGTACACAACCATGCCTGGCTAGTTTTTTTTATATTTTTTGTAGAGATAGGGTTTTGCTGTGTTGTCCAGGCTGGTCTTAAACTCCTGGACTCAAGTGATCCACCTGCCTCAGCCTCCCAAAGTGCTGAGATTACAGGCCACCATGCCTGGCCATTGTCCTATTTTCTTTAAAAAGAAAAAAAAAAGCAAAACAAAAATCCCAAAGGAGTACCCAGGCCATTCACTGAAATAATAAGATAGAATCTTGGTGAAATTTAACTGCCAATTAGGATAGTAGCTGTATTTCCAGGTAGAGTTGAGAAATATGATGCATTTGTGAAATACAATTTATCATATTCTGGGAACAGCCAATTTAGTTTTGAGGCAGGGTCTCACTCTGTTGCTCAGGCTGAAATGCAGTGGTGTGATCTCAGCTCACCACAACCTCCACCTCCCAGGCTCAAACCTGCATTAGTCTCCTGAGTAGCTGGGACTACAGGCTTGCACTACCATACCTGGCTAATTTGTGTATTTTTTGTTAGAGATGGTGTTTCTGCCATGTTGCCCAGGCTGGTCTTGAACTCCTGGGCTCAAGTGATCCTCCCACCTCAGCTTCCCAGAGTGCTGGGATTACAGGCGTGTCACCGTGCCCAGCAGTTTATCAAATATTTAATGAGTACATTCTATGCCAGGTATTAGCCTAGTTTACTATCTCTTGCCTGAAAAAAGTGATAGAATTGCTTCCACATTCCTATCAAATACAGGAGTAATAAAGTTGAAAAGTGAGATTAGGAGACTATAACTACTAGTTTAGAGGTTATACTCAGTATTTCTAGTCTTTCAAGAAGTTTTTTGCTATGCATATTTAACTTCAAAGTATTAAATTAATTAGCATCCTCACTATCCTCCTGAGTAATGAAAGGATCTTAAAACAATTTTTGGCTGGGCCTGGTGGCTCACATCTGTAATCTCAGCACTTTGGGGGCCAAGGCAGGTGGATCACTTGAGGTCAGGAGTTTGAGACCAGCCTGGCCAACATGGTAAAACCCCATCTCTACTAAAAATACAAAAAATTAGCTGGGCGTGGTAGTGTGCTCCTGTAATCCCAGCTACTCGGGAGGCTGAGGTGGGAGAATCGCAGGAACCTGGGATGTGGAGGTTTCAGTGAGCTAAGTCCATCTCAAAAAATTAAAAAGAAAAACAAAAAAAAAACCCAAAACAAAAAAAAAACCCCACTTTTAATCCCATTGCCCCCTTATATACTGTTGCCTAAGATTTAATTTGTCTTGACTTTTTCAACCTACATATTTGACACGATTGTTGCCTTATACAGTTTTGCCCTCCATTTACCCATATTTAACCATTTTATTTGAGATATAAGGGAAATGATGAATAACCTTTTTTTTTCTGATATATTTCCCTTCTTGAGGTCCATCCTTCACTAATATCTTTAGTGGGGTCTTTGGGCAGTAAACATTCTTTTTGTTTCTCAGAAAAATCCTTAGTTTGCCCTCGCTTATTTTGCTGTCTTTTTTGAAAGATAATTTAATTGGCTGTAATAAAAATCTAGACTGATAGTAATTTTTTTTTTCGGCATTTTCAGACACTGAAAGATATTATTCCAATGTCTTCTGCCTTCAAATCAGTCATCAGTCTAATTGTTACTTCTCTGTTGGTTATGTCATTTTTCCCTGGGGTTTTTATTTTTATATTTATTCATTTTGAGATGGAGTTTTGCTCTTTTTGCCCAAGCTGGAGTGCAATGGTGTGATCTCGGCTCACTGCAACCTCCACTTCCCAGGCTTAAGTGATTCTCATGCCTCAGCCTCCTGAGTAGCTGGGACCACAGGGGCACGCCATCATGCCCAGCTAATTTTTGTAATTTTAGTAGAGATGAGTTTTTACCATGTTGGCCAGCTGGTCTCAAACTCCTGACCTTAGATGATCCACCTGCCTCAGCTTCCCAAAGTGCTGGGATTACAGGCATGAGCCAATACGCCCGACCTAAATGACTGTCTTTTTCCCTTCTAGAATTCCCTTTGGATCTTTTTCAAAATCTGCTTCAGTTTTTATTGTCTCTTGTTCTTTTATTAAAATTGTCATTTGTTGTTGTTCTTGTTGTTTTTCTTGGAGTATAGAAACTACAAGAGCTTAATAGCAGGGCGAGAATAGCAAGGCACCTTTACAATCTGTTGAAGGCTGGATAAGGTGGCTCATGTCTGTTAACCCAGCACTTTGGAAGGCCAAGGCAGGCAGATTAGTTGAGCCTAGGAGTCCGAGTATACCCTGGGCAACATGGCGAAACTCCTTCTCTACAAAAAAATACAAAAATTAACTAGGCATGGTGGTGTATGCCTATAGTCCCAGCTACTTGAGAGGCTGAGATGGGAGGATTGCTTGAGCTGGAGATTGTGCCACTGCCCTCTAGCCTGGGCGACAGAGTGAGACTCTGTCTCAAAAATAAAAGAAAAATCTGGTGAAATGTCAGGATACTCCTATTGTTTTGAGACTGTAGGAGTCTCTCACTCTTAATTTTTAAATTTTGGTAAGATGTACAAGCTTTACAATTTTAACTTTGTTTTCTTGTTTGTTTTTTTGAGATGGAGTTTTGCTGTGTCACCCAGGCTAGAGTGCAGTGGCGCCATCTTGGCTCACTGCAACCTCTGCCTCCCCAGTTCAAGCAATTCTCCTGCCTCAGCCTCCCGAGTAGCTGGGATTACGGGTGCCTGCCACCACGCCCAGCTAATTTTTTGTATTTTTAATAGAGATGGGGTTTCACCATGTTGGCCAGGCTGGTCTTGAACTCCTGACCTCAGGTGATCTGCCTGCCTCAGCCTCCCAAAGTGCTGGGATTACTGGCGTGAGCCACCACGCCCAGCCAGTTTTAACTACTTTTAAGTATATAGATCTGTGGCATTAAGTACATTCACATAGTTGTGCAACCATTACCATCACATATCTCCAGAACTTTTTTATTTTCCCCAAGTGAAATTCCCCATTTCTCTTTCCCCTAGCCCCAGCCAGCACCATTTTTTCTGTCTGTATGAATTTGACTACTCTCTGTAAGTGGAATAATAAAGTGTTTGTATATACTGTATAACGTACAGTATATTTTATGCTCTAAGTAAGTGAATCATATAGTATTTGTCCTTTTGTGATTGGCTTATTTTGCTTACCATAATGTCTTCAAGGTTCATCCATGTTGTAGCAAGTGTCAGAATTTCCTTCATTTTTAAGGCAGAATTACATTTCATTGCATGTGCATACCACATTTGTTCACCCATTCATCCATTGACGGACATTTGGATTGCTTCCACCTTTTGGCTATTGTGAATAATGCTGCTATAATGCTGCTATTTCATCACACGTTTAATGCCTTAAGAGGCCTGAACTCTGTCTCTGAAGGGTGTAATCTTCTTTTTCTTTTTTTTTTTGAGACAGGGTCTGATTTTGTTTCCCAGGCTGGAGTGCAGTGGCGTGATCTCAGCCTCCCAGGCTCAAGCCATCCTCCCATCTCAGCCTCCCAAGTAGCTGGGACTACTACAGGTGCATGCCACCACGTCTGGCTAATTTTTGGGGAAAAAAAAAAAAAAAAATATATATATATATATATATATATATATATATATATTTTATAGAATGAGGTTTTATCATGTTCCTCAGGCTGGTCTTGAACTCCTGGGCTCAAGTGAACTACCCGCCTTGGCCTCCCCTTCCAAAGTGCAGGGATTACAGGCGTAAGCCACTGTGCCCAGCTGGAATGTAAGCTGCTGCTTTTTTTTTTTTTTTTTTTTTTTTGTGAGATGGAGTCTCGTTCTTTTGCCCAGGCTGGAGTGCAGTGGCACTATCTCGGCTCACTGCAACCTCCTCTTCCCTGGTTCAAGTGATTCACCTGCTCAGCCTCCTAAATAGCTAGGATTACAGGCATGTACCACCATGCCCGGCTAATCTTTTGTATTTTTAGTTGAGATGGAGTTTCACCATGTTGGCCAGGCTGGTCTTGACCTCCTGACCTCATGATTTGCCTGCCTTGGCCTCCCAAAGTGCCTGGATTACAGGCATGAGCCACCACGCCCGGCCCTGGAATGTAAGCTTCTGATGGACTTGAGCTAGTACTGTGAACTTAGCCTCTGATGCCAAGGAGCAAACATGGAATGAAAGCAGGCCAAAGGCCCGTTTGCATAATATGTCAGGAAGACAGGAAGGGAAGTTCATTCTACTTTAGAGAGGCAGTGTTTGAAGCATAAGGAAGTTTGCCAGCCAGAGAAAATGGGAATACCTTCTGTGCAGAGTGAAGACAAAGATACAGGGGTGTGATTGTGCAGTTAGGGAATGGGGAAGCTTTAGTAATGAGACTGTTAAGGTAGATTGTGTCCCTTGTGAAGATGACATAAATCAGTTAAAAACAAAAAACAAAAAACAAAATTAACTTCAGTTTTTGAATATGTATACAATTCACCTGGTTCAAAATTTAAAAGGTAAAAGTATATGGTGAAAAATCTCCCTTTCGCCCTTGAACTCCAGCCACCCAATTTCCCTCCTCATAGGAAACCAATGGACTTAGGGAACACGGTTTCTTGGATATGCTTCTAGAGATAGTTTTTGCGTAATCGGGCAGCAACTAGTCCCCTTTTATACAAATGAAGATCTGTTATACCGTCTTGTCTTTTTTTTTTTTTTTATCCTTTGCATGTTTTGGGGAATATTTCTTGTTCGTACCTACAGAAATTTCTCTTTTGACAGTTAAATAATGGTCCCTTGATGGTTGTAAATAATTTATTTAACTAGACCCTTATGAAAGGATCTTTGGTTATTTGTGATCTGTTGCTGTTTCAGATGGTATGGCAAAGAATGACACAAATATGTCATTTTATGCATGTGCAAGTACATTTATAGGATAATTTCTAGAAGAGGAACATACTAAGCATTGGATGTTAGGCAACAAAGATATATTTATTATTATTTTTACTTTATTTTACCTTAAGTTCTGGGATATATGTACAGAATGTGCAGGTTTGTTACATAGGTATACATGTGCCATGGTAGTTTGGTGTACCTGTCAACCCATCATCTAGTTTTTAAGCCCCTCATGCATTAGCTATTTGTCCTAATGCTCTCCCTCCCCTTGCCTCCTGCCTCCTGACAGGCCGCAGTGTGTGGTGTTCCCCTCCCGCAACAGAGGTGTTTAAGCTGACGTATAAAATTTTGGTAAAATAATCCTGGTAGCAGTGAGGAAGATGGAGTAGGGCACTGGTGAGACACAGGGATTGGAGAGCCATCCATTCAAGCAAGAGGTAGTAAAAGCTGCCTTCAAGCAGTGGGAGGAGTGCAGATAGAGAAAAGAACAATCTGCAGCATGTGTAGAATACAAGAGGGACAGGGAGGAAAAAAAAAAGATAATTTCTAGAGACAGACTCGTTATTACTTAATTTATGTTTGAATTCATTGTGTTCTCAATTTTCAAAATGAATCAGCAAAGTAAATGTTTTAAAAATTACAAATTGACCCTACGTAGTGGCTCATACCTGTAATCCCAGCACTTTGGGAGGTTGAGGTGGGCAGAGGTCAGGAGTTTGAGACCAGCCTGGCCAAGATGGCGAAATCCTACCTCCACTAAAAATATAAAAATTAGCCAGCCGTGGCAGTGGGCACTTCTAATCCCAGCTACTCTGGAGGCTGAGGCTGGAGAATCGCTTGAACCCAGGAGGCAGAGGTTGCAGTGAGCTGAGATTGAGCCATTGCACTCCAGCCTGGGTGACAAGAGTGAAACTCTATCTGAAAAAAATAAAAACTAAAAATAATTACTAATTTATCCTCAGGGCAGCACTATGTGGTTATTATTTCTATTTTAGAGATAAGGAAACTAAGGCTTAAAGAATTTGAGTAACTTGTCCAGAGCCAGTAATTGGTAGTGTCAGACTGCAAATATTTTAATTATGCAAATAAGCTTACTTTGAGACACAGGACAGAAAACCTAGAATTCTTATTAAATCTAAAAGATCTCATCAGTGATTTTATTGAAGTTGCATATGAAAGAAGTTATGCCCTTACTTTTTTGATCTCACTTGGAAGAAAGAAAAACAATACAAAAGCTGGTAGCATGGATCCACCTAGAGAGATGCTGCAAGAAAACACAATCTAGTTCAAGTGAGAGCTCAAAGGAAGGTGCCTAAGGAAACGGCTTGAATTCAGGAATGCCAGTGTTTTTTAATGACTCTGATATGTATTCCAAGCTTGGAGGGACAGATATCTAGCTGGTAAGTCGTTAAGGAAAAACAGGGTCAATTGCTTGGTGGCTCATGCCTGTAATCCCAACACTTTGGAAGACCGAAGTGTGTGAATCACCTGAGCTCATGTGAGGATCACTTGAGCTCAGGAGTTCGAGACTAGCCTGGGCAACATGGTGAAACCCTGTCTCTACAAAAAATATAAAAATTAGCTGGGCATGGTGGTGCATGCCCGTAGTCCCAGCTACTCAGGAGGCTGAGGCAGAAGGGTCACTTGAGCCCTGGAGGTTGAGGCTGCAGTGAACCGTGATCACCCCACTGAATTCTGGCCTTGGCAACAGAGCGAGAACTTGTCTCTCTCTCTCTTTTTTTTTTTTAATTATTTTATTTTATTTTCTTTAGAGACGGGGTTTCTCTGTGTTGGTCAGGCTGGTCTTGAACTCCCAACCTCAGGTGATCTGCCCTCCTCTGCCTCCCAAAGTGCTGGGATTACAGGCATGAGCCACCGTGCCTGGCTGACCTTGTCTCGAAAAAAATAAAATAAAATGAGAGAGAAAACAGTAGGGTAATCTGTTTATGGTATATGTGTGGAAGAGTGCATACTAAAATGGTGGCAGGATTGAATGGTCAATTTCAGGTTAAAAAATTTTTTTTAATGAAAAACTTTTTCTTACTATAGTTTATGTTTTTACCCTAACAATGAACGTGTGCCACTTTGGAAATAAGAGAGATAAATTCTGTATTTCCCCATCCACCCACTACCCATCTTTTTGTTGTTATTGTTTGTACTCTTCTACTGCCTGGAGTTACCCTTCCTCTCTCATTAGAATGGGCTCAGTGCAGATGCCATTCTCTTCATGAAGCTCTTCCCACGCTGCTCTGTTGAAATAAATCTCTCCCTTTGCTGTGTTCCTAAAATATTTGACTACTGTTGTTATCATGAATTAGAGCTAATTGTGTTCGTGTCTGTTTCCACCCCTCCTTTCTCTGAGCCCCCTTCCCAGCTTCCAAATTTGAGTCCATAGAATGGGAGTAGTTACATACTTCAGTGTTGAACTGGTTGCATTTTCAGCACTGCAGTTTTTTTTCTCTGCCAGAACAAGAAAAGATAGGTAAAAATTCTGAGTCATAGAAGAATGACTTGAAACTTCCAAAGGCAGTGATATGTCCATGTAAGCCAGATGAATACTCTTTCCTAATTTAAGAAGTCTCTGGAGTAAAAAGGGCCGTAAATAATTATCTCTGAAACTGCCATACCTAGTACATCTGTAAAACCAAAACATGATGGTTATATTTCAACTGACGTATACCAGAAGACTCTGTATCTGAACTGGAAGCTCCAACTTGGGCTGTTCTAAAGCTTCTGTAAAAAGGCAAATTCCTCAATTAGTCTGTTGAAGTTATGTACTATAATCATGGCTCTAGAGAATGAGAATGCAAAAATCTCCCTTTTTCTCCTTGTCTAGAAATTGAACCTTTTACATATTCTTGCCAGATAAATAAACCATTCCTCTTCTTTTTTTTTTCCTAACAAATGTTCTGTTGATTTTTCCTTTCATATCTTTTTTTCTTCTTTTCCTTCCTCAAAGCAACCAGTCTGGATTAGGCTGATTGTTATCTTCTAATCTCTCCTTCCTCCTGCCAAGTAAATCTTTCTTAAGTATAGCTCTGATCTCAACACCTTGCTCAGAAACCTATGCCTCTTCCCCATTGTCTTCCAGATTAATTTAAATTCCTGATTCTAGCTTTTCAGGTCTATCACATCCCTAACCCCTTTCTGATTTTTTTATTTCTCTGTGGAGAGCAGAAGTCAGCAAACTATATAGCCTGTGTGCCAAATGTTGTACTGTCCAGGAGCTAAGAATAGTGTTTGCATTTAAAAATATTTGGAAAAAAAACCAGAAGATGAATATTTTGTGACACAAGAAATTATTCAAAATTAAAACTTAAGGCCCGGTGCAGTGGCTCAAACCTGTAATCCCAGCACTTTGGGAGGTTGAGGTAGGTGGATCACCTGAGGTCAGGAGTTCAAGACCACCCTGGCCAACATGGTGAAACCCTGTCTCTACTAAAAATACAAAAATTAGCCGGGCATGGTGGCGCATGCCTGTAATATCAGCTACTCGAGAGGCCGAGGCAGGAGAATTGCTTGAACCCGGGAGGCGGCAGTTGCAGTGAGCCAAGATGGCGCCACCGCACTCTAGCCTGGGTGACAGAGACTCTGTCTCAAGAAAAAAAAAAAAAACTAAAATAAAAATAAGTAAAAAGATAAAACTTCAATGTCCATAATGTCTTTTTTTTTTTTGAGATGGAGTTTGGTTCTTGTTGTCCAGGCTGGAGTGCAATGGCACGATCTCAGCTCACTGCAACCTCCCTCTGTCTCCTGAGTTCAAACAGTTCTCCTGCCTCAGCCTCTCAAGTAGCTGGGATTACAGGCATGTGCGGCTAATTTTTGTTTTTGTATTTTTAGTAGAGATGGGGTTTCACCATGTTGGCCAGGCTGGTCTTGAACTGCTGACCTTAGGTGATCCACTTGCCTAGGCCTCCCAAAGTGCTGGGATTACAGTCATGAGCCACCGTGCCCGGCTTATGTTGTCTCTAGATCTCCAGGGACTCTCTGCTGTTATATATCTTCCACTTAAACTCTTAGTTTCAGATGGTTTTCATTTATGAAGCAAATATAGACTTGTGTTGTTCTTTAATGAATCGTTAGAAGTGAACTTGATATTTATTGAGGAATGAAGATAAAGGGTTGTAGCTTAGTGTGTAGGTGCTTTGCCAGCACTGTTTTTAATGCAGTCATGCATAATAAGGTTCCAACAATAGGCTGCAAATGTGATGATGATACCATAAGATAATAATATGATACTTTCACTGTACCTTTTCTATGTTTAGATATGTTTAGATACACAAATACTTTCAATTGAGTTACAGTTGCCTACAGTATTCAGAAGAGTAATATGCTATATAGGTTTGTAGCCTAGGAGCAGTAGCTATGCCATAAATCCTCGGTATGTAGGAGGCTATAACCATCTAGGTTTGTGTAAATATACTCCATGATGTTTGCAAAATGACAAAATTGTCTGAAAGCACATTTCTCAGAACATATCCCTGTCATTAAATAATGCGGGACCGTACTTTCCTTAAAACAGTAATGAACAAGATAAACTAATTGACTCTCATTATACTGTAATTCTCTCAATTCTGACTAATTCTGATTATTCCTTTTGCCCATCTGGGAATAAGTTATCTGAGATGGTATAGCCTAATTTGCTAATGAGTTTGGTTGTCTGTGGCAACTGTTCAATATCTAGGCTGCAGTATTTATGTTTTATATTGGTAAGCAAGTGAAACAAAAGGAAATGAACTTAACATTTCTATAGAAGTCTTTTTCTTGTTTTAGACTCAAAGGCTATGTCTAATCTATTAATGTTCTATGAAGAGCAGTGATGAAATACAATCTGCAAAAGGCACAAACACAAATAGTGTTGCTGGGGCTGGTTTGCAGCTTATTTTCTATCAATACATCTCAGCCGGTATGCTCTGGAGGTGCTGCAGCTGTTCTCTTGTTTCACTTTTCAGCAACTTTAGAACTGAGCCCGTGCCCAGCTCATATGTAGTCCCACTAAATTGTGTTTGCAGTAGTTGAAAAGGAAAGATAAAAAAAAAAATTAAGGAAAATAGCCTAAAGGTATATAACTTTGGAAGTATGGATATAATCAAGGACGCTTTACTATGAGCATTTTAATTGGAGGTCTTGCAATTCGACATGTGAATATTATAAATTCTATAATATTCTGCCTGTGGCTGCCTGTGAGAAATGTTTTGTAGCTTGAACAAAGGAATAGAGTAATTTTGCTTGTAGCCTTAATTTAATGGGTCAGAATGTTTATTATGGCCTGGAGCCAAATTCAATTACTATATTGTAAAAGTAACTGAATAATCTCCAATTAGCAAACAGGATGGTCAACGTTAATAAATGCATTTAAAGACTTATGCAGTGGCTCACACCTATAATTTTCAGCACTTTGGGAGGCCGAGGCAGGCAGATCACCTGAGGTCAGGAGTTCGAGACCAGCTCGGCCAATGTGATGAAACCCCGTCTTTACTAAAAATACAAAAATTAGCTGGATATGGTGGCAGGTCCCTGTAATCCCAGCTACTCAGGAGGCTGAGGCAGGAAAATTGCTTGAACCTGGTAATGGAGGTTGCAGTGAGCCAAGATTGCACCATTGCACTCCAGCCTGGGCGACAAGAGCGCAACTCCGTCTCAAAAAAAAAAAAAAAAAAAAGAATTTTGCCATTGTGTTACTATTTCAAGTTTTCATCACACCTGTAATTTAAAAAAAATGGGTCAGGGGGTCTACATTCTTGGTCAGTACTGGTTCAATTTTAAAATTTACTTAAGGCCAGGCTGACTCAGTTGATCATGCCTAAGCAAATAACAGTTAAGGAGCTGAAGCCCTAGTTAAGCCTAACTGAACTTGGCTGTGGAAACCTTTCACCTTCTGGGAAGAACCAGGACAATGGGACATCAGTTGGTCAGACTGCATTTTGATGGTTTATATGTGTACTTGAAGTTTTTCTTTTCTTGTCATCTGATAGTGCTGTAGAGTTATAGAATCACACAATATAACAGCAGAAAATATTAGACATCATTGAATCCCACTCTCTTATTTTAATTTTTGAGATGAAGTCTCCCTCTGTCGCCCAGGCTGGAGTGCCATGGCACAATCTCAGCTCACTGCAACCTCCGTCTCCCAGGTTCAAGTGATTCTCCTGTCTCAGCCTCCTGAGTAGCTGGGATTACAGCTGTGCACCACCATGTCTGGCTAATTTTTTGCATTTTTAGTAGAAATGGGATTTCACTATGTTGGTCAGGCTGATCTCGAACTCTTGACCTCAAATGATCCACTTGCTTTGGCCTCCAAAAGTGCTGGGATTACAGGTGTGAGCCACCACACCTGGCCCCACTCTGTTATTTTAAAAAGACACAGTATGGCTAGGTGCGATGGCTCACACCTGTAATCTTAGCACTGTGGGAGGATTCCTTGAGGCGAGGAGTTTGAGATCAGCTTAGGCAATATGACAAAACCCCATCTGTACTGAAAATACAAAAATTAGCTGGGTGTGGTGGTGTGTATCTACAGTTCCAGCTACTTGGGAGGCTGAAGTGGGAGGATTGATTGAGTTCAGAAGGTCAATGTTGCAGTGAGCTGAGATCACACCACTGTACTCCAGCCTGGGTGACAGAGCAAAACCCTGTCCAAAAAAAAAAAAAAAAAGGAAAGGGGAGGGGAGGGGGAAAGAGAGGAAGGAAGGAAGTATAGTGGTTTAGGATTAAGTATAGGTGTGCTGAGGTCAACATCACTATTTGAGTAATAATTGAAGCAGTGTTGTTTATCTGGGGTAATACACAAGGTTCGTTGCCTCACATCAAGGAAATCAAGGACGTGAACACACCATAGTAAGGTTAAGAGTGGAAGTTTAATAGGAAAGAAAGAGAGGAATTAACTGCCCAGAGAGGGATCCTGGAGAAAAATAGGTTGCCACTTCCATGATGAAATGCATGGAGTTTTATAGATGAGCTTGAGGAGGCAGTGTCTGATACATTAGGCCCAAAAGATTGGTCGGACCAGGTGTGTCATTTACATAGACCAGGTGTGCCATTTACATACTAGGCAAAGAAGCTGGCTGCCCCACCCTCATCTTTGATTATGCAGATGATTCTCTACCTGACCAGCACCATGTTGCCTGTTCTTTTACTGTACACATGGTTGACAAAGAAAAGGGAAGATGGAGCCTCCATGTTGAACATGCCTGGCCCCCAGGTAGCCTTTTCCTGTCAGCATAGCTGCTGGCATTCACCCATGCAAGCTTCTAGCATGCTTTTCTATATCTGCAGCTTGATATTTCAGGATGCTGTTTGTTAGAAAAGAAATTATTTGGGGGCTGCTTTTTATTTAAAGGGAAACCTCACCGAAAACTCTCTTACCCTCACTAACTGCCTAAATAATCTCTTTCTAGCTCCTGTATTAATATTAGGCAAATTGATGAACTTCTCTGTGACTCTGTTCCTCATCTGTGGCGTGGGATAGTAAATGGAACCTCCTGTGTGGGGGTGTTGTAAAGATTTAATGAGGTAATAAAGAGCTCCTTACAGCATGTGCTCAATGAAAAATAGTTTTTTTTTGAAGGAGAAAACTGAAATCACAAATGAGTATTGCAATAGCAGAGAGAAGGAAAAAGGGACTAATGTTTATTTAGCCTTTGATATCTACCAGGCCGTATTCTAGGTGATTTACATATGTATTACGTCATTTAGCTCTGAGAGAGATTTTACTTTTTCCCTATTACTGATAAGGAGACTGAGGCTCAAAGAGATTAAGTTACTTGCCAAAGGGCACAGATCTGGTAATAGCAGAGTGAGGTGAGATTCAGATTCCTGCATTCCAAAGCCCCGGTTCTTTTTCCACTATTCTGTTACCTTTCAAGGTTAAGAGTAGAACCTTGTTTTCTAACATGAAAATGGGTTGCATTTCAAAAATTCATTTACAAATTGGTTGTTTGGTGTTATTTTTCCATGGAGACAATGTTACAAGTGGTGGTTACATGCCCAGGCTTATCTGCAAAAGCTATAATGTAATTGAAATTCTGCACATTTGTGAACTGAAACTATTAAGGAAAAAAATGCATTTGCAGTTCTAGCTATTAAAGCAGAAAAAGAAAAAGTAAGAATGCATTTTAAATTCTGTGGAATGAGAGAAGCACGTTAATTTAGAGGGCAGTGAGGAAGATGGGGAATGTTTTGATTCTGGTCGGGCTTCTGGGATACTTTCAGGGACTAGACATTCGAACATATTTTTAAAAAAATAATTACATATGAGAGAGATAGGACAGGCGGTAGTGTTGACCTAATTTCTGTTGGCAATATTTAGCTTTTCTTTTAAAATATATTTACCCATTTTTTTTTTGTAATGACATGTGGGAGCCCAGAGAGTCACTCTCATACAATCATAGAGTATTAAAGTTTATAGATGTCATGCCTGTAATCCCAGCACTTTGGGAGGCAGAAGTGGGTGAATCATTTGAGGTCAGGAGTTCGAGACCAGCCTGGCCAACATGGTGAAACCCCGCCTCTACTACAAACATAAAAATTAGCCAGGCATGGTGGCAGGCACCTGTAGTCTTAGCTACTCGTGAGGCTGAGGCAGGAGAATTGCTTGAACCCGGGAGGGAGAGGTGCAGCCAAGATCATGCCACTGCACTCCAACCTGGGTGACAGAGCCAGATTCTGTCTCAAAATAAATAAATAAATAGTTTATGGATGTGTTGAAGAAAGAATGAAGATAAAAGAATGTTTTCCTCAGTGAATCGTGTAGGAATTTGAATGAATTGAGGAGCTAAAGAACATGTGTGCACAAATATGAAAATGATAAAATTAAATTTTAACCTATTTTATTATCTTTATCATTTTACTTCAGTTGGCACTTAATTTCTGAGCATATGCTATGTGCCAGTCACCATATGTCATGGCTATGAGGGAAAAAAACAGTCACAGACCCTAAGTCACAAATTTGCAAAAGAATTTGCTTTGTACTTGAATCATCTACTGAAGATTATATTCAGATCATCAAATGATGTTTTCCTCCTCATCAGTATTTATGAATATGTAAAGGTTACTTAATTATAACTAGTGGGAATAACATCGAGGTTTGATTTTTTTTTTTTTTTTTTAAATACAGGATATCCCTTTGTTGCCCAGGCCAGAGTGCAGTGGTGCAATCATAGCTTACTACAGCCTCTATCTCCTGGGCTCAAGTGATTCTCCTGCCTCAGCCTCTCAAGTACCTAGGACTACAGGCAAGAGCTACCACACCCAGTTAATTTGTTATTATTATTTTTTTTCTGTAGAGACCAGGTCTTGCTATATTGCCCAGGTTGGTCTCAAACTCCTGGCTTCAAGTGATCTTCTAGCCTTGGCTTCCCAAAATGCTGGAATTACAAGTGTGAGCCACTGTTCTCAGCCTTAAGTAATCTCTTTTTTTTTTTTTTTTTTGAGGAGTTTAGCTCTTATTGCCCAGGCTGGAATGCAATGGAGTGATCTCGGTTTACTGCAACCTCCACCTCCTGAGTTCAAGCGCTTCTCCTGCCTCAGCCTCCCCAGTAGCTGGGATTACAGGCATCTGCCACCATGCCCAACTAATTTTTATATTTTTAGTAGAGACAGGCTTTCACCCTGTTAGCCAGGCTGGTCTTGAAAACCAGACCTCGGGTGATCTGCCCACCTTGGCCTCCCAAAGTGCTCGGATTACAGGTGTGAGCTACTGTGCTGGGCAAGTAATCTTTTTAATTGCTAAGAAAACTGGAAAAACTAGAGGAGATTATTAGTAAAAAGTATTCATTTTATTTTCCCATAATTATTGCTTGATTTCCTGTCACTAGTTAGGACTAAAAGATGGGAGATGTGGGACCTTTGTGTTCTGTTATGTAGCATTTGCTTATGTATGTTTGCAATCAAAATGGAAACTTAGGTCGGGTGCAGTGGCTCATGCCTGTAATCCCAACACTTTGGGAGACCAAGGCAGATGGATCACCTGAGGTTAGGAGTTTGAGACCAGCGTGGCCAACATGGTGAAACCCTATCTCTACTAAAAATACAAAAAATTAGCTGGGCGTGGTGTGGGAGGAGAATTGATTGTACTCGGGAGGCGGAGGTTGCAGTGAGCCGAGATTGCGCCACTGCATTCTAGCCTGGGTGACAAAAGTGAAACCCTGTATATAAAAAAAAGGAAACTTTAGGTATGATTTGGTGTACTCTAAATGAGCATAGGGATAGCTGTCACTTAACAAAATGTCTTGCTTGCAAGTTAGTTAGTGTACCTGAAAACACAGGAAATGGAGCCAAGAGGCTTAGATTTAAATTCAAGTACTGTAACTTTCTCAGATAAATAACTTCTTTGAGCCTTATATCTAAACTGAAGAATTTAGGTTAGATTGCCACATTTTCTTTTATTCCACAATTCTCTATCTGTGAAATGTGTTTTCTTTGAGGGAGTTGGGGAGAAAGTAAATAGTGGGGAAAAGTTCACTGTGCTGATGATCTGCTTTACTGTTAATTTGGTGCCTCTCCAGAAAACAAGTAGAAGTGGTTGTGAAATCTAAAGAAGAATCTTTTTTTTTTTGAGACAGAGTCTCGCTCTGTCACCCAGGCTGGAGTGCAGTTGTGTACTATCTTGGCTCATTGCAACCTCCACCTCCCAGGTTCAAACGATTCTCATGCCTGGGCCTCTGGAGTAGTTGGAACTATAGCAGGGTGCCACCATGCTCAGCTAATTTTGTATTTCGAGTAGAGATCAGGTTTCACCATATTGGCCAGGCTGCTCTCAACCTCCTGGCCTCAACTGATTCACCTGGCCTGGCCTCCCAAAGTGCAGGGATTACAGGTGTGCCTCCATACAGAAGAATCTTGAGTTGAGGGAGAAGATGAAGTGTTTGCACAGTGGATGCTTAGTCATGGTATCTTCATAAATGGGAATCTGATGGCTAACATTTATGTAGCCTTAATTGATAGACTGAGTCTCATGTTGGGTTAGAATAAACAGCTGCTGCCAAGGCAGCTTAACATTGGTTCTAAGGAAACTATGTGGTATCAGATAAGTTTGCTTGACGTTAGAACTTGCCACTAAAGTGGTTCATCTGCTGCTTAGCCCTATGTGATTGTGTTCTCACCGTTGTACATTTATATTAATTTTTTGGGCAATTGGTTAAAATTTTGACCTTTAGGCACTAAAGGTTTCTCATGACTTTATAGATTACGAAGAATGTTGCTGATGCATTTTAGAATTTATTCTGTGTTTTTCTGATTATGAAGGCAATACATAGTTGATTTAAAAAAAAATCTGGAAAGTATAGAAAAGGATTAAGAAGAAAATAAAAATCACTTGAAATTCTACTTTCTGTGATATGTTTGCTTCCAGTTATTTTTTCAATGTGGATATATGTTTGGGAGAGAGTGGGATGTTTTCCTCATTAGTGAAATAGCTAAGGCTTCGTAAAATTTCACTTAACATGCATGATATTGAGATGTTTGCCTAATGCACTCTGCTAATTAAGGTTGTTTGTTTAATCAGGTGGTACAAACTCTGATGCCTTAGAAGCCAAATAAGTAATGAGTGAATCAGGCCAGTTATAAGCACTGGGGAGTGGTGGCAACTGGGGTAACTGGAAAATGCCAGCCCTGACTGAAGAAGTTACTACCATCTTCAACTTACTGTTGTCATGTGGAAACAGTGGCCAGTGTTACCAAATCTTCCTAATTGTCAAGAAAGTCCCAGAAGTCTGTTTCTTTTTAATGTGAAATTTCCCATGTTAAAAAATACTGTGCAGGTCAAACAAAATAGTCTGTGTGTTGCACTTGGCCCATAAACTGGCATTTTTTGTCACTCCTGCCATAAATGCTTCTCAATCTTTCTCGTAGCTCTCACAAGAAGAGAACATTTATTAAAGAAAATGTTGAGAGAAGAGTTTGTAGATAAGGAGTTTCTGAGAATGGCTTCAGGAACTTTTCCCTCTGTATAGACACTGAGAGTGTTGCTTAGTATAGAATGATAAACTCAGTTACAGGAATCAGGTGGTAAATAAATGAGCAAAATGGACTGGGATTAAGATTAGATGAAGTGGTAGACATGGTGCAAATGGCCTATTTGGGACATTTGGGTTCCGGCAATGTTTTTCCCTGATGGAATGCAGATCCAAATTGGTGCCAGAGCTTCTAATATTTTAAGATATGTCAGAAATTTGGATCTTTGTGAAATTTCTTGATTTTTAGCCCATTTATGCCTAATGTTCCATTAGTAGAATGCTAAGCTTGTGGGAGTTATTTATATCCTGCTGCTTAAGGTCATCACCAAAGTCTGATTTTTCCTCCAAAATTTTGCAACCTCTGGCATAAATGGGTTAAAAATACTGTGTGGACCAAACAAAAACCATCCTTGTCCTAAATTTTACAAAAGGCCACTAATTTGCAGCACCTGGCCTAGATCACTGTTTTCTACATATGTCCTAGAAATCCTAATTCCATCATATATTAATAGATGTTAAGAAATAAGGAATTCTTGGTCAAAGGAATTTGGAAAATGGTGGATTAAACAAAACTGAACACATTTCCTGACTGAAGGTTATTGTAGATCCTCAATTATGCTAATGTGCCTTGTAAATTCCTAAGAAAATATAGCCCATTACCTCACAGTTACAGTTAGGTCTCTATCAAGGGTGGCCTTCCTCTTGGTAGAGGTTAGTCTCTGTACTTCTCTCCAGATTCTCGCCCTGTCTCTTCAGAAGAAATCTCTTATTTCCTGCCTCTTTTCCTGTAGCCTATCAACAATGTGCTTGGTTTTCTCCAGTTTAACAAAATGGCAACCTTTCCTTATACTATATACAAAAATTGACTCCAAATGGATCATAGACCTAACTGTAAGAGCTAAAACTATAAAATTCTTAGAATAAAACATGGAAGTACATCTTCATGACTTCAGGTTAGATGAAGCCTTCTTAGGTGTTACACCAAAAACACAAGTAGCAAAAGACAAAACAACAGTAAAAAAAGCACAAGCAAAGAAAAGCACAAGCAACAAAAGAAGACAAGCTAGGCTGTAATCCCAGCAGTTTGGGAGACCCCATGGGCAGATTACTTGAGCCTAGAAGTTCAAGACCAGCCTGGGCACCATGGTAAAACCCTGTCTATACAAAAAATACTCAAATTTAGCTGGGTGTGGCCAGGTGTGGTGGCTCACACCTGTAATCCCAGCACTTTGGGAGGCCACGGCGGGTGGATCACTTGAGGTTGGGAGTTCAAGACCAGCCTGACCAACATGGTGAAACCTCATCTCTACTAAAAATACAAAATTAGGCAGGCGGGCTGGCACGTGCCTGTAATCCCAGCTACTCGGGAGGCTGAGGCAGAAGAATCGCTTGAACCTGGGAGGCGGTGGTTGTGGTGAGCCAAGAGCACGCCATTTGCACTCCAGCCTGGGCAACAAGAGTGAACTCCGTCTCAAAAAAAAAAAAAAAATTAGCTGGGCATGGTGGTATACACCTGTAGTTGCAGCTACTCAGGGGACTGACGTGGAAGGATTACCTGAGCCCAGGGAGATCGAGGCTGTAGTGAGCCATGATCATGCCACTGCACTCTAGCCTGAGTGACAGAGACTCTGTCTCAAAAAAAAAAAAAAAAAAAAAAAAAGACAAGCTGTATTTTAGTCTTAAATTGGCCTTAATCCAAATAAAAAACTTGTGCTGTAAGGGACACTATTAAGAAAGGGAAAGACAACCCACAGACTGGGAAGAATATTTGCAAAAGATAAATAACTCAAAATATTGGCAAGGGGCCAGGCACGGTAACTCATGCCTATAATCCCAGCACTTTGGGAGGCCAAGGCAGGCAGATCACCTGAGGTCAGGAGTTAGAGATCAGCCTGGCCAACATGATGAAACTCCGTCTTTACCAAAAAAAATAAAAAAATTAGCCAGGCGAGGTGGTGCATGCCTGTAGTCCCAGCTACTCAGGAGGCTCAAGCAGGAGAATCTTTTCAACCTGGGAGGCGGAGGTTGCAGTGAGCCCAGATTGCACCACTGCACTCCAGCCTGGATAACAGAGTAAGACTCTGTCTAAAAAAAAAAAAAAAAATTGGCAAGGGATCTGAATAGACATTTCTCAAAAGTAGATATATAAATGGTCAATAAACACATAAAAAAGATGCTCAACATCATTAGTCATCAGGTCAAAACCACAGTGAGATACCACTTCACTCAGATGGCTATAATTAAAAAGATAATAACAAGTGTTGCCAGGGATGTTGAGAATGGAACCCTCACATGTAGCTGCTGCAAATGTTAAATGGTTTAGCCTCTTTTGAAAATAGTCTGGCATTTCCTCAAATGGTTAAACATAGAGATACCATGTGACCTAGCAATTCAATACCTAGGTTTATAACCAGGAGAATTGAAAACATATTCATTTTTTTTTTTTTGATGGAATCTCGCTCTGTCGCCCAGGCTGGAGTGCAATGGCGCGATCTCAGCTCACTGCAGCCTCTGCCTCCTGGGTGCAAGCAATTCTCCTGCCTCAGCCTCCCAAGTAGCTGGGACTACAGGCACCCACCACCATGCCCAGCTAATTTTTGTATTTTTAGTAGAGATGGAGTTTCACGATGTTGGCCAGGATGGTCTTGATCTCTTGACCTCGTGATCTCTCTGCCTGCCTGCCTTGGCCTCCCAAAGTGCTGGGATTACAGGTGTGAGCCACCACGCCCGGCCTGAAAACATATTCATACAAAATCTTGTACACTAATGTTTGTAGCAGCATTATTCATAATAGCCAAAAAGTGAAAACAACTCAGATGTCCATCAACTGATGAATGGACAGGCAAAATGTGGTATAACCATACAATGAAATATGATTTGACAGTAAAAAGAAATGAAGTACTGATACACACTACAGCATGAAAGAAGCTAGTCACTAAAAAGCACATCTTTTGTTATTCTATTTATATCAAATATTTAGAATAAGTAAATCTGTAGAGATAAAGTAGATTAGTGATTACCTAAGAGTAGGTGGTGGTGAGGATGGGTTAGGACTAAATGGGGGTGGTGTTGACTGCTGTTGGTTACTAGGTCTCTTTTTGGAGTGATGAAAATGTTCAAAAATTAATTGTGGTGATGGTTGCACAACTCTGTGAATATCTTAATGACACCATTAACCTCTCTATGGCAGTTGATGCTATTGACTGTTTCTGAAACTCTCTCTTTTGGCTTTTATGACACAGTTCTACTGATTCCCCTTCCCCTATCTCTGACATTTTCTTCCCAGCTCTTTTCACGAGCTTGTTCTTCCACCAGCTACTTATCTGTTGGTGGTGTTGGGTTGTGATTTCATTCATTATCCATGGCTTTTAGAATGTCTGATTGCCTGTTACTTGTGAATCAATTTTTCTAGTCCAGGTAAGTGAACTGAGGAACCACCTTTTCAGTTGCTTATTGGACATCTCCTTCTGAACATCCCAGTGCTAATGAGTTTCTCTCTTAGATCTGGTTTTCTTCCTATGTTACCGACTGACCCAGTCACTTGAGCCAGGGGCTTGGAGTCATCCTAGATTTCTTCCTCACACTCTGTGTGGCGTGTCATTTAGCTGCATTTCTTACACCTGCCCTCTCATCTCCATTCACACTGCTGCTGCTTCTGCTACAGTTAATCTGTAGTTTATCTTTCACTAAGACTCTAAGCTCCGTGAGATCTGGGGCCATGTGTTTTCTTCATCACTGTCTGTAATGCTTGATACATTGCATGTTATATAAATAATATTTGTTGATTGAATAAATGAACTCACAAATGAACTTGTCTTCCTAGTTTTCTTCACTCTGATCCATTCTTGCTGCTGATTTTTTCTGTTTGAAATGCAGACCTAATAATGTCTTTTACTTGCAATAATTAAATAATTCTCCATTGCTTAGAGGATAAGTCCATTGCATTGCATTGCATTGCATACAAGGCCCTCCATGATGTGGCCCTTTTCTGCTTTTCCAATTTCCTGTCCTCTCCACACCTTCTCTCTACCCAATACCCTGTTTTCCAGCTATGTTTCCTGAACTGGCCATGCTTTCCCCTATCTTGTGCTTTTAACTGGAAAGCCCTCCTTTTTACCTTGAATCTTACTACTTCTGGAGAACTCTTAGTCTGCCTTTCTAGAGTTTCTCTTCCTCTGTGAAACTTCCCATACCTCACCTATGCAGAGCAGAAACTTGGATGTAACTCTACTAGAGCATGCATTGCATTGCATTGCATTATTTGTTTAAGCATTTGTTTGTGAGCAGCATGGACTGAGTCTCACTTTTGTATCCCCATCAAAAGCAACGGACACAGTGCCTACCACATGGGAAGTACTCATTAAGTGCTTGATTAAATGAATAAGTTGGAAATCAGAGTAGATTAGAGAGTTTTAGTTTTTCTGGATGTGGCCTCTTAAAACACTGGACTCTGGCTGGCCATCTGTGAATGATGTACAAAGGATAGCAGTGAGGGGTGGATGGATCACAAGTACATCACCACCCCAGAAAAACAATTGAAAGCATTGCTGATGGTGAGTCACATACATTATTATTATCCTTTTATGACTGAGGCCTGGTACTGGACACAGCTACAATCAGAATGGTTGTTCAGTATAATGGACTGATCAGGCCAACTCTTATGCCATAAGACATTGATTTGAGCCACAGTAAGTACAGGCAAATGGGTATACATTCCTACATCTGTTCGCAGTCAATTGGTCACAATCGATTGGCCCCATGAGTTGGCAACTCTGCAAATTCTTACATTTTCATCACATGTATCCTCTTATCTGAATACATTAAGAATCTATTGTCTAAATACATTAACAGCATCTCCCTACCAGCTTTTTAATGTAATGCTCTTTAGTTATCACTTACTCTGTACAAATCAGTAACACAAGTCTTCCCAGTTTTGTCTTTCTGTTTTCTTGTACTTAGTCTAGCTAAGGGAGACATCTACATTAACATATTTTTTTAGTGTAGGTAGTGACTTGAACCAGCCAACCTTTTCTCTTTCTTTTCTTTTTTTTCTTTTTGCTGGAAAAAAACCAAATCTCTCTACATTACTGAACCAAATCAAGTAGATTGTGATGAAAGGAATAATAATAACAACAGCAGAAGACAAAAGGCCTCTCACATAGAATTTCGAACTAAAGTCACATATTGAACAAAAGATATTTAAATTAACTACTGAACAAAGTAAGAGCTCTTCAAAAGAAACAGTGCTTCCTGCCAAGCCCACTAAAAATGCCCTGAGGCCTCTTACTCATTCACTACCATTATTTCAGTTTATGTCTAAAGATGTTTTATTTCTTATCTCATTTTCTTCCCATCACCTAGTGGACACATAGTTGGCACTTACTGCTTGTTTACTGAATTGAATGGAATCAAGCCCCAAGAGTTAAAGGCTATTCTCTGAAGAGCAAAATAAACGAGAAATAATTTTGTCAGTGAATAGAACCAACAAATCTGAGTTTCTCAGGTTAGGAAGGGATAACGTGTACAATTGGCCCTCTGTTTCTGTGGGTTCCACACCTGTGCATTTAACCAACTGTGGACTGAAAATATTCAGAAAACAAGGATGGTTACATCTGTGTTGAACATGTACAGGTTTTTTTTCCTTGTCTTTATTCCCTAAACAATACAGTGTAACAACTATTTACATAGCATTTATATTGTAATTGGTATTATAAACCAGAGATGATTTAAAGTATGTGGGAGGATGTGTGTAAGCTACATGCAAATACTATGCCATTATATTGAGCATCTGTGGGTTTTGGTATTTGAAAGGGGGTCATGGAACCAATTCCGCACAGATACCATGAGACATGACTATATTTATTATAAAGTTAGATTACTCCAAAAGGGTTGTTTTTAAATACTGACCCAGAGAAACCTATTCAGACTATAAGATTTGTTTGTTCTTTTCCCTGTTTTTTTTTTTTTTTTTTTAAGATGGCGTTTAGTTCTTGTCGCCCAGGCTGGAGCGCAATAGCGCAATCTCGGCTCACTGCAACCTCTGCCTCCTGGGTTCAAGCACCTGTAATCCTCAGTAGCTGGGATTATAGGTGCTTACCACAGTGTCCATCTAATTTTTTGTATTTTTAGTAGAGACAGGGTTTCACCATGTTGGCCAGGCTGGTCTCGAACTCCTGATCTCAGGTGATCTGCCTGCCTTGGCCTCCCAAAGTGCTGGGA
>CAUYLG010000327.1:0-34345 GCA_963573385.1 Cacajao melanocephalus | reverse complement strand
TTCATTGGCCTGGGGTCTTAGAGGAGGTAGGGGTTCCTCCCAGGTTAAAAGTCCCCTTCTTCCACACCCCTTCAGACTCCTTGTTTGGGTCCCCTTTCACGAACACTCCCTTCATGGAAGCCATCTTTCTCTCTCCTGGATATCCCCTCTGAGGTCCCCTTCCCCACTCTCTCATGGAAGCCTGTCTTCCCCTCCTAAACTCCATCTCTCTCTATTCCCTGCCACTCAGTGTGGAAGCTGCTTTCCTCTCCTGGATTCCATCTGTCTAGATTCTCTCACTTAATGGAGAATTAGCTGTTTCTTTCTCTCTCCTTCTCCTGTTTCTCTTTCTCTACTTAAATAAATCACCTTCTACAAACACTTTTGAGTCCGGCATTTACTTCTACCAGCGCACTGCGCCGTGGTCCCCTCTCCCATTCTTGGGGAGTGATAGACCAAGAACCTGGAGAAACGTCCTCTCAGGGGAACTGAGGGCTCCCCTGAGCCCCTGAATCCCAACAGAAGGAGGCTAGGATAGGTTCCATCCCTTGTTTTAAAATATGACAGTGACAGTGTTGTTTAGACAAATGCTGGTAGAGACCTTCCATTTGGGTTATACTCACAGAAACAAGTCCCTGGCCCTCTTCCTCCTCACCCTCTTCACGTGACTTATTTTGTAGTCTATTTTCCTCAAAGTTGACGGAAGTTCACTTGATACCATTTCGCAGTAGACGGAATGGGAGTCAGGGAAGCATCTCTACCCATTCCTGATGGCCCACCTTTGATATGGGTTAATGCGTCTATTCTGTGACCCTCTATTCTCTGTGTGTGCCTCACATGCCCACGTAGGAGGACAAGAGGATGCAAGGACCTGCATGTTCAAGGACCAGGGTCTGAGAGGAGCTGGGTGTGTGAGGAGCTGGGTGTGTGAGGAGCTGGCTGTGTGAGGACCTGGGTGTGTGAGGACCTGTATGTATAAGGAGCTGGGTGTGTGAGGACCTGGGTGTGTGAGGAGGAGCTGGGTGTGTGAGGAGCTGGGTGTGTGAGGAACTGGGTGTGTGAGGAGCTGGGTGTGTGAGGAGCTGGGTGTGTGAGGAGGAGCTGGGTGTGTGAGGACCTGGGTGTGTGAGGAGCTGGGTGTGTGAGGAGCTGGGTGTGTGAGGAGCTGGGTGTGTGAGGAGCTGGGTGTGTGAGGAACTGGGAGTGTGAGGAGCTGGGTGTGTGAGGAACTGGGTGTGTGAGGAACTGGGAGTGTGAGGAGCTGGGTGAGTGAGGAACTGGGAGTGTGAGGAGCTGGGAGTGTGAGGACCTGTATGTATGAGGAGCTGTGTGTGTAAGGAGCTGGGTGTGTGAGGAGCTGGGTGTGTGAGGAGCTGTGTGTGTGAGGAGCTGGGTGTGTGAAGGCCAGGGTGTGTGGGGACCTGAGTGTGTGGGGTGTGTGAGGACCAGGGTGTGTAGGGAACTAGGTATATGGGGTGTGTGAGATCCAGGGCGTGTGGGGAGCTGGGCCTGTGGGACCAGGATGTGTTGGGACCTGGGTATATGGGTATGTGAGGGCCAGGGTGTGTGGGGATCCCAGGACACAGGAACCAAGTGTGAGGACCTAGGCCTGCTTACCATGTGCCATTCAGCAAGTCACCATGGCCCCGCTGGTGAGAGGAGTGGCAGAAGGGTGGGTGCTCTGTAATGAAGGGGCAGGCCCTGGGCCGGTAAGTCCGTCCTGTCTGCCCTCCACCATAAACTGTCACACAGCACTCTGAACAAAGTTTACGGCCTTGGCTGGGTTCCAACCTTCTGAGGTCTCAGGCTGTAAATTATTCCAAGCTGTAGGTCCTGCTGGCTGGGCCCTGGCCACCCTGAGAGGTGGGTGGAGAGAAGAGGACAGATCGCACTGTGCGATCCCTCCCACTCCTCCTCTTTGTGTCTATCAAAATCAGATGAAGATCAACGTCCTGAGTGGCCTTGACGGGGACAGAAGCCACACAGTGTCTGTAGGATTTGAGGTTTGGAGAGATGGTAGGAATGGAGAAGGGAGGAAGAGGGTCCTAATCTGTGGAACATTCGGAGGAGGCCAGGTCTGTTTTTAGCCTGGGCTGGTGGAGCTGTTTCATTCCTCCCCTCCTACTCCTGGCTACATCACTCAGCAGCTGAGCCGGGGCTGGCGGTGTTTCCTGCCCCTCCGCCAGTCCATCTGTCCACTGCAGTGTCCTGTGCTCACCACACCCAGCTGCCCCCACCAAGCTGGGAGCTGCTCTGAGGCAGGGTGGAATAGGATCTGCTGAAAGCAGAGTTGAGGGAAAGGAAAACATTGAATATTAACATAGCAGAGAAGATGGCTGAGGACTGGGAGAAGCACTGCATAAATCTGCATGGCTAATGCAGTCAGGGAAGAAAAGCTGAAAGCCCTGGGACATCAGGTGGAAGACAATGGGGAGTTGTGAACTCGAGGGCAGGAATACACAGCAAGGGAAAGACGCTGTCATTCTGGAGTAAGAGGCACTGGGAAAGGAGGGAAGAGGGTGGAGAAGGCAGATGTGATTTCCTAAATAAGTGAAAAGACAATGATGTAATTGTTAGCCAATCAGAGGCAAGGATGGAATTTGAACCCAGGAAAGGGAATATAAAAGGCCCCTGGGGAATTGAGAGTGCCACATTCCTGTCCCCTGATTGAGGGGACCATGGAGAACAGGAAGGCCGGTTGGAGGCCTGTGCCTCTCAGTGCTCATGACTGTGTTCCAGATTTCTCTTTGTGCCGTTTTCAGTGTGAGGACTGGGCTTGGAAGAAGATCTCCATGGCAGGTGGGCGGCCCTCCCTGGGAAGTGACCTCTTTCCCTAGAGGCCTTGCTCTCCCTGAATCCCATTCCACGAGGGCAAGGTTCTTGGCCAAGCCCCCTTCCCTCAGCAGGTGTCTTCTTCCCACGTCTCAGCCTCCATTGCACAGAATGTTGACTCACAAGTCAAGAGGGACTTCCGAGACCCTTCAGGAATCCCATCGTTCCCGTCCTTGACACGTCCTTGAGCCCTCCGGCCTCAACTTAAGCGCTTCCACAAACAGGGGCACAGTTCCTCACAATGCAGCCGTTCTAATTTTGGGCAGCTCCAATTGTTGGCAACTCTCTCTCTTTATATAAGAAAATAAACACAACTCTCTCTCTAACATTCACTGATTTTACTTAGAGTCATACAGAATATATTTAATCTGTTTCCAGTATGATAGGCCTGTCCATGTGTGCAGGATTACTCTCATTCCCCAATCAGTCTTCTGCTTTTCCAATAGTTCCGGTTCCTTCAGCCATATCTCTCAGGAACAATTTCCTCATCACTTGTCTCCCCAGTTGCTCTCCTCTCTGAATATGCATCCATTTTTTACTTGGTTATTTTTGGTGTTTATTCATTCATATCCCCAATGTATCTCAAAAGAGACTGGAAGGAGTCTGCAAAAGCATAAATGGTACAGCAGGATTACAAAAGAAATGGAGGAAATATTAGCAAAGGAAAAATCAAAGCAGGAAATATTGACCCAAGGTAAGTGTAGTGCACAAATACTCGCTGTACAGATCTCTAAACTTGGCTAGGTGTCGGCTCTACATTTGCCTTTTGAACTTACTGGCAGCCAGAGCAAAAAGGGAAACATGGACAGTTGTACAATTCAGCCTTCATAAAGGCAAACAGGAAATGTAGCTATCCCTGGACCTCCTGGGTTCTCCCAGAGAAGAATGCATCTAACAATTTCCTTATGATAAATTCAAAACCACATTTACTCAAATTGTTTCTTTTAAAGCCATCTCTCAGTGTGGATCTAGGGCTTAACTCCAAAGCACAATTTCAATAAAAGCAGATGCTCCAGTTTGTTAATGTGCCTCTTAAAATGTGGCAAGAAGAGATTTCAAACTCGATCTGACCAAAGAACACTACAGTGAGTTATTTCTGCCTGTTTGGGGACACTATATTTCTATTAGCACAGCCTATAATTGCATTAGCTTTTGGGCAGTGACATGGCTATTGACTTCCTTAGACGTCTACTCAAACCTGACAGGAACTGAATTTAAGCCAACTTGTCTTCATCTTTTACTTGGGCAATTGATTTTTTGAACTTAAGTGCAGGACTATACTGTTTATCACCGCAAAATTCCATCTTGTTCAAGTCACTCCTATTTGTTCTATCCTGTTGATAGCCTTTGCTTTGGATTACATCAACCAATATACCATATTTCATCAAATAGAAGACTCCTTTAATTGTAAGATGCAATATTTTTTAAAAATTACCATAAAGAAGAAACAATACTGCCCCTTAAACTATAGCATGCAACTGATTGGATGATGCATCTAATTTTAGAAGTTAAAATGTGCATCTTAGAATTAGTGGAGTGTGGTATTAATAAACTCATGTTCTGTCATCTGCAATTTGAAAATCATATCTTCTCTAGCACCATTTATGGGGTATTCATATTGAACTAGATGGGACCAAGGAGAGGCCAGTGGACTCCCATGGAGGAGATCCCTGAGATTTTCTTGTTCATTTGCTTGTACAGCCACTCATCAAATAAACATTAATTTATTGAGTGAATACATGGAATATTCAGGTTACAAAAATGAACAAGACCCAGTCCCTTCCATGCCAATCTGAACTCACAGAAGTGAGTTCTTACTTCTCCTTTATTTAAGGCACGAACTCTTTCACCTCACCTTCAAGATAATCAATGAGTCAACAAATATTGCTCTATTAAGCACCTACCCTGAGTAAGGTATAGGATCGTACAGCTGATGGAAGTGACTTAACAACAGTCTTTGATCTGAGAATCTCAGTGTCTAATGAGGTTTCTCCCTAACATTTGCTGAGACCCAATACTTTAGAATCGCTATAGTCTGAAAGTTTGTGTCTTCCCCAAATTCAGATGTTGAAATTTGATTCCCAATGTGGTGGTATTAAGATGTGGGGCCTGTTGGGCACAGTGGTTCACACCTGCAATCCCAGCACTTTGAGAGGCCGAGGAGGGCAGATCACGAGGTCAGGAGATTGAGACCATCCTGGCTAACACGGTGAAGCCTATCTCTATTAAAAATACAAAAAATTAGCCAGGCGTGGGGACATGCACCTGTAGTTCCAACTACTCAGGAGGCTGAGGCAGGAGAATTGCTTGAACCCAGGAGGCAGAGGTTGCAGTGAGCTGAGATTGCACCACTGCACTCCAGCCTGGCCAACAGAGTGAGACTCCGTCTAAAAAAAAAGACGTGGGGCCTTTAGCACGTGATTAGGTTATGAGGGCTTCCCTCTCACCCATGGGATTAGAGTCCTTATAAAAGAGGCCTGAGGGTGCTTGTTTGGCTTTCTACCATGTGAGGAACAGCTAGAAGACACGGTCTGTAGGGAAGCAGACGCTCAGCAAATGCTAAATCTCACAGTGCCTTGTCTTAGACTTTTCAGCCTCTAGAACTGTGAGTAATAAATTCCTGTTGTTTACGAACTGCTGAGTTTATGATATTTTGTTACAACAGATCAAGTGAACTAAGACAAGGATTCAGATTTATGTGGCTGTGACACAGAAGGGGACTGAGCAGCCTCTATGAAGGACTCCCATACCACAAGGGACCACAGTGTAGCCTCTTTCAGTCCTAACATCATGGCCTTTCTACCAGATTAGCCTGCTGCTGTTACCTGTTCCTCCAGGACCTCCTCAATGTCTGTGCTTAGAGAGCTTAGTAACAGTTAGGTGCGGACCACACAAAAAGAGGGAGAAAGGCGAGGATCAAACGTATTGAGAGTCTACGATGTATTAAACCCCAGACCAAGAGCCAAGGGGATAGAAGGATGTAATGGACGTTATCATGGTCTATAGCAGCAGTCCCCAACCTTTTTGGCACCAGGAACCAGTTTCGTGGAAGACAGTTTGTCCATGGACCAGGGTAGGGGAATGGTTTTGGGATGAGACTGTTCCACCTCGGATCATCCAGCATTAGATTCTCATAAGGAGCACACAGCCTAGATCCTTTGCATGTGCAGTTCACAATAAAGTTCATGTTCCTATGAGAATCCAATGCCACTGCTGATCTGACAGGAGGCAGAACTTGCTCGCCCACCGCTCGCCTGCTGCTGTGTGGCCCAGTTCCTAACAGGCCATGGACTGGTACCCAGGGATTGTGGGCCCCTGGTCTACAGCATGTTTCAATAAAGCAGACCTCTTCCCACGTTTAAAGATGTTAAACCATCCTTAATGGGACAAAAAGGCTACTTTCTCTTCAGTAAGAGTTAAGAAATGAAATCATAACAGTGCCTTTAGAATAATAATTGCAAATCTAATACAGAACATTGGTTTACTCCCATGTCGGAGTGAAATAGAAATGTAAGTAAATTCAGGTCAATTGCAACTGAATTCTGAATGAAGCCAGGTGCCCAGTGCCCCTGTGTTGGGATAACTTCACTGTTTGCACTCTCCACTTCGATGCTCTGCAGGTACGCCTGTGATTTTGTAGTGCTCTCTCACTTTGAAGGAAGTCTTTTACAATCACCTCGTCCCTCAGGTTTTGTGGTTTTACTTCCAAGAGGAAAAAAAAGATACAAGACCTAATTAAGGTGTAAATTTGAACACAAGGGTAAAGATTCTAATAATCACATTAAGGCTTTTCTATTATAAGATAAGCCTGAAACCCATGAAGCATTTTCTCTGCAAGCCAACCCTCAGATTGAAACGTGGAAATAGGCCTTGATCACCTATGTGGGATTTTGTACTTTTCTGTGAGGGCAGACATAGGCCTCGGCCCTGGAAATTTTTCACAGGGACCTCACAAAACGTGACTCAGACTGTGAAGATAATGGTAGCATTAGCAATAAGAATGGACTGCACGTCCTGGGGCCAGGTGCTCTGCCAGACACTGGGAATGCGGCAGTAAGTCACAGCAGCCCACGTTCGCCTGATAGGTGCCCTTCTAAGCACTCCATACGCAATGCTGCATTCAATCCTCACAACAACCCTGTGGGATAGGTGTGATTAACAGTCCCCCTGTGACAGGGGGTCAAATAACTTGCCCAGATCCAGGCTCAAGCTAGTAAATATGGCCAGGACTCACACTGGCTCCACAGCTTCCACCTTCACCAGTGATTTTAGAGGCTTTGAAATTACATTTTCCTTTGCCAGATGTTCCTATTTCAACCTAGGGCTTCCATTGCAAGGTCAGTGAAGTAAGATGACAGCCTGATCCATATTTGAAAGCCTGATCCACCCTTCCATTTTGTAGCAGATATAAAAATCACCGAGGGAGATCATTATCATAGCTCACTCTAAGTAGTATCAATGAATGAGCTGGAAACAAGAGGGGTGGTTTGTGTCCCAGGAATCTGGAAGGTGGAATGTCAAGGGGTGCCACTGGAGAGCAGGGAGAGGTGTACCGGTCCTGTTGAAATGTTTCTGATTTCTTTCTTTTTTCTTTTTTAGATGGAGTTTGGCTCTGTCGCCTGGAGTGCTGTAGCATAACCTTGGCTCTCTGCAACCTCTGCCTGCTAGGTTCTAGCAAGTCTCCTTTCTCAGCCTCCCAAGTAGCTGGGATTATAGGCACGCACCACCACACCCAGCTAATTGTTGTATTTTTAGTAGAGACGGGTTTCACCATGTTGGTCAGGCTGGTCTTGAACTCCTGACCTCACGTGATCTACCCGCCTCAGTGCTGGGATTACAGGCGTAAGCCACCGCGCCCGGCCAAATGTTCCTAGTTTCTTTTGTTTTTCTTTTCTGATTTAGAGGCTGTAGTCACCTGAGGCCTGTGACACTAAAGACTCGAGATGAGCAAACTAGACAGCCATGGAGTCTGTTGAGCTTGTTCATTCGCTGCTCCTTCCCCAGGGGTTGTATGTTTTGAGAGCCCTCAGATAAACTGGACCTTAGAACCAAAGCAGCCAGCAATCCTGCCCTAACAGGAAACAAAGCGGGGTTGGACGTAGGTGTTTACAGTGCACCTTTCATGGGATACCCTTTACCTGGCAGGTGGCCTACTGTCTAGTTATCCAACCCAAGACCACAGGGGTCCCTCACATGGAAAACTTGTTTATACTGGCAGACGCCTTCTGGCTTAGTTTATGCCTCCATCACTCTAGCGTTGGGAGCCTGACCTTCTGTTCTCCCCAGGATCAGGGGAAAAACCCAGCCTGGGGCAGCCTGTCCCTGGGTCTCGTGAGGCAGGAATGAAGAGTCAGACAGAGAGAAAGAAAGAGTTGGGAGAGAGGGAGAGAGCACATGTGCATGGTAATAAGCAGCATATATATTAGGGAATAGGGTGTGGGTGACTCTCAGTTCTTGGGCAAATGCCTGAATGATTTTTTTAAAGGAAGTGGTAGAAAGTGGGGAGTCCAGCCTGCCAGTGGTAGAGCGGCTTCTAAGTTCTTATTTCTGGCTACAGGCTTGAGCCATTTGGGTGTGGGTGTAGTGTAGGACTGAAAATTGTATCATAGGTGACCTGATTTTGGTCTGAGACAGTTAAACTTGTATTCAACATGGATGCCGAGGTTACATAAAGTGGTAAAAAGTCGCTATACTGCAGCATTCGGAAACCATAATCCCCTAACAAAAACAACAGAATAATAATTTTATAAAGGAACACACAACGCACAAAATCTCAGTGACCTTATGTAATAAGACATGATTGATGTAGTAAGATCTGAGCTTAGACACCATCGGGAGGAGTAGTTAAGTGCCGTTTTTTCCCCAATGTATCCACGGGCACTTGGGCCTCCCTTCTCTCTGTCTTTGCATTTTATTATTATAATTAATGTCTATTAATTTTTGTAGGTATGGGATTTATTAAGTAAAGAAGGGTCTTCTCTTGGGAAAAGAGAATTAGGACCTTGACTTCTCTCTCCACCCGTCGCTCTTTAAAGTTCAAGAACATAAACGTATGTTGATGGACTTGCGTGGCTCTGATTGAGTTCAGAGTGAAGGAGTTAGCTATGGTGGCTCCTGAGGGTTAAACTTCAAAAGGAGAAAGTCTAGACCCAGATGCAACCGACTCCATCCAAGTATGTCTTAGAAGAAATGAGTACACTATGTGCAAATAGAAAAAAACCCAGCCCTTTAACTGTGCAAAATGTAGGTGTTGAGGACTGACAGTCCTAAATTGGATTTGTGGTTCTGTGTCTTTTGGCATGTTGCCTACCTCTAAGTCTCATCTATAAAGTAGGACATATAATAATAATATGTGTAACTCCTGATATTTAAATGAGAAATAAATATGAAATAATTCATGTAAATTCATGAGTGCTATATGTACCACACAATAAATGCTCAATACCTGTATATAAAACTACTAAGCATACATCTATTACTAAAGAGCTGAATCACTTGGGATTTTGGCAGTTTCAATATGGGACAATCATAATTGGCTTGAATACCGAGATCTTTATTGCAGCTTGAGGATTCATCTTCACCTGGGAGAGTTGGTCAATTCTTGCACCTGGCAGTGAAAACAAGAGGGTTCTAGAAGAGGTGGAGAAAGGTGTCCAGCTCGGCTCCATCTCTGCAGGGCTGCAGGGCTGTGACATGGTTGTCTGCTGACCACCACCAGGTGTTAAATGGTGGAGTGGGAAGCCTAGGAGACCAGCAGGAGGGGCCACCCCGAGAAAATGTGTGTGGGTCCCCAGATAGTCATGGAGTGCAGTCCCTCTAGCGTTGAGTGAGTTTCTGCTCTCCCAGCAGGGGGCAGCAAGTGACGAGGACAGCCCTTTAACTCAGGAGAATCACAGTCACTTGGGAAGAGAAACCCTGGGAAAACAGCAAATTTCTTATTAATTTGTGACGTAGTGATTCAGAGTGATTTCAATATTAAAGTAAATGTGACTCTATTTTGCAGTCACATGCTGGCAGGGCCAGAGCCTGTGGGTAATAATAAACATATTATTGTCAATCAATGTTAACAAAGGATTTGGACAAATCACAGCAGAATGAATGCAAATTGCAAAATAAACACATGAAAGTATTTCAGCCTCACCTAGTACAAAAAAATGTCCATTTAAACAAGGTAGCATTTTTAATCTGCCAAGCTATCAAAACATTTTAAAAAATATTAACTTCTGACTAGTTTTGAAAAACTTTTATGCTTTGGATCCTGTTTGTGCATCATCTCATTTAGCCCTAATAGGAGTCCTAAGTACCAGTCTCATTTTATGACTGAAGAAACAGTCTCCAAGAACTTGAATGATATAAAGATATCAATCCAAGGCCAGGCACAGTGGCTCATGCTTATAATCCCAGCACTTTGGGAGGCCGAGTCGGGCAAATCGCCTGGGGTTGGAGTTCGAGACCAGCCTGTCCAGCATGGTGAAATCCAGTCTCTACTAAAAATACAAAAAAAAATTAGCTAGGCATGATGGTGGGTGCCTGTAGTCCCAGCTACTAGGGGGCTTAGGCAGGAGAATCGCTTGAACCCAGGAGGCAGACGTTGAAGGGATTCGAGATCATGCCATTGCACCTCAGCCTGGGCAACAGAGAGAAACTCTGTCTCAAAAAAAAAAAAAAGTCAATTTGAATATACATGTTGATCTCTTCTTTATCCTGAGAAGCTACTGAAATGGTAATGATAAATAATTATTTGTTGTGGGCTGTCTTACATATCGTAGGACGCTTAGCAGCATCCCTGGGCTTTACCAGCTAGGTACCAGTGGCAATCCCCAACTCAGTTGCGGCAACCAAAAACTATCTGCAGTATGCCAGATATTCCCTGAGGGACAAATTCACCCCGAGCTGAGAATCAGTGGGATATGAGGGCTACCTGAGCATGAGAGAGTTCAACAGAATTCTTGCAAAGTGCTGTTCCATGGAGTTGGTTTGAAGAAACCACAGCTTGATGTGCCCACAGAGCCACCGTAGAATGCAGACCAGATGAGAGCTGGCTGGCCTGCAGCACCTCTGGGCTCAGAAACGTCCGGCACCAAAAGGTAGAAGAGTCAGAGAATTAAAAATTAGATTAATTAGAAGTTTGTTTAGTGAATAATTTGATTCCTGGTCCATCTTAAAGCATGAATATGAAGAACTTTGGCAGGAAGATCCTCAGGAAAATGGGAGACTCAAAAGAATACTTGATGTAGTGGTGCTAAATGTGAGCTATCAGGAAGGCAATGCAAGAAGAAAAGGGCAATAAAAAATGTCAGCCCAGAGACAGGAAAGTCAACGTGTAATATTAATACATAGTGTGGGTCTGCGTTGAATCATATTTGTGCAGTTATGACAATTATTGTTTTGTTACTTATAACAACAAATATATTAATGGTATAAAAATAAATAAATAAATAAAAGCTCCCCCCACCCCACAGAGGAATTTGATTAGAAAAAAAATGGTCTCTCATATCTCTGATGCAACAATTAATCAAATACTTTCACATAAACCATGAGAAGAATCAATATGAAGTAACTGGAGACTTGAGTTACATTATTATTTGCTTTTTAGAAAATCTGTAATTTTTTTTACAGAAAAAGAAGCATACCGCAAATGTAATTATAAATCTTCAAAAAACATCTGCTTCTTTAAAATTTATATCATGTTAGCTTTGGATCTTTTTATACTGAACACTCTGATATAGTGTAACAGCTGAAGTCGCAGTGCCTTCATTCTACTGTGAATCCTCAAAGGTATATATAGGTATAAATGAGTGTTTTCTAAACTATAGTTTTTTGAACAAATGTTTTTGTACATTCATTGTATTTTTAGGCCTTCTCTCCAATATAAATTCTCTGATGTTCAACAAAGTTTGAGCATCTGCTTTAGGGTTTTCCCTTAATATAAATGTGGACAATAAAATCTCCAATACAAAATAAATAAATAAATAAAAACAAGATACTATTGTTATATTACTTAATGATTGTACATTTATTGTTGGTCTGCTTAAACATGGCAATATAAGTTTATTGGGAGGATGTGGGAAGAAAAAGTAAGGAAATGGGAATTTGGTGTAAATTAGCTAAATCCTACTCTTTTGCAGCAGTAAGTGAATAGATAATGTCTAAAATTTTGAAATTATGAAATAAACATATTATTATAAGTACTTAAAATCATAGGTAAAAACATTATTGCATAATTGCACCTGCAATATGGGCAGAGGAGAGTGGGCCAGGGGGTTGGTATCTTTTGTTAGGTCTTTTCAGAATACTGACTTTTAAAATAATCTAGATATATTATGTTGATTAAAAAATTTATAATATCTATAGCTGTTGAAACAGGAATGAGAGGAACACTCTCATTTGTTGCTCGTTGAAAAGTGTATCTGGAAAGAACTTTTCTGGAAAATAGTGTAACAGCTTCTATCAAGAGCCTTAAAATACTCATAGCCTCCAGGAATGTATCCTTAGGAAAAAGCTAGAACTGTGGGCCAAAATTTATATAAAAAGCTGAATTTCATGTTACTTGTAACAGCAAAAAGTTGGAAACAACTTTAATATCCAGCAATTGGGGAGTGGCCAAATGAATGTGTAGCTATACAACCTTTAAATATGTGTACGAAGAACTTTAATTATGTGGAGACACACTCACAAAATGAGAAGTGGGAAAAAAGCAGGGCATACAACTACCTCAGAGTTCTTATCTCAACTGTGTAAAACATGGATGTGCAGAAATAGGACTAGAAGGGAATGCAGTAAGAGGTTAACACTGGCTATCTCTGGGATTCCGGTAAATTTTATTTTCTTCTCAGTTTTTTCTCGGTTTTCTAATGTTTATTCAGTCAGCATATATTACTTTGACAAGCAGAGAAAACATCAACGTTACTATTTCAAAAAAAAAAAAACTAATAATCTTGAGTACAGAATATTTTGCCACGAAAAAAACCTGCCGCTGTGCGGGGCTAAGGTCTGGAGGGTGAGGGGGAAGGTTGCTGTTACCTGCTTCAGGCCTTCCTGGAACTCAGCAAGGTTGATTCCCCACTTTACAGTCAGCTAGAGACTAGGACTGGAACAAAAGACTAATGGAGGGTTTCACTTTGCATAATTGGTTTAGCTCATCAAGGCCTTGGAACACGCATTTATTTTCATCCCCAGTCTAATGGAGGTGGTGACATTTGTTGTCATTTTCATGTGCCTGAATCTGTGGAGCTGGAATTCTTAGACTCTTTCCTTAAGTTTCGGGTAGCGAACAGATGACTGACGATGCTTTCTTTTATAGTGGTTTTGGCCGATAAGCAAGGCTTAACAAGATAGGGATTTAAAAACTACAAATAAGACATTACTTATTTGAGAGTCATTTTGGGGGATCCTTTTCCTAATAAAACATACTTTTTCACCAAACTGCCAAATCAAAATATCCTATCACTTATTAATAGTACAAATTGGAACAGTGGTTCTCAAACTTCAGAAATGTTAATCATCTGAGAAATATGTTTAAGATGCAGAGTACTTAGCCCAATCCCCAAAGAGTCTGAGGCATACAGTCTAGGGTAAGCTCATGTTTTTGCATTTTCAACAAATACCATAAGTTGATTTTGATGCCTGTGTTTCTTAGACCAATCTTTGATAGTTGTAGAGTAAGATTTGAAGAAGTCTGTACCCAATGGATGTAAATTAAATACCTTCCAAAGTAAAAGTGATTTGTTATTAATCACTGCTTAATCGAACTAATTTTCTTTAATTTATAAATAAATATTTACACTTTCAGTAAAAGATTGGTAGGTTAAAACATGGGGAATTGAAGGAATAGTTATCTTTATCCCATCTGGAATTCCAATAAAATGACAATTTTTGTCAAAGTCATAAATCCACAAGAACAAAGAAAACACGAGAAAAGATGACCCTAGAAGAAGGATGTCAACAAAAGCTTAGAAGTCATAACGCAGATAGACAAATGGTGAATGGTATAGCGGAATGGAGGAAACTCCATGTGCAGTGGGGGAAGCTATAATAGGAAGCCAATTTGCTCAAGTGAGCCTCACAGAGACTGGCAGATTAGAGGCACCAGAAACTTAGGGATGAGAGGTGCAGATAAAAAGAGGAGCATCAATTCACAGCCTGTGTAAGCAGCAGTTAGACCCCAGGTCCCTTCCTTCACCCTACTAGGAAATAAAAATTTATGCTTAAGAGATACCAGGAGAAGGAAGGGTGAGTGTGTCAGGTATCCATTTATACTGGAGCTGGATCCTGTGAGCATTTCTCCTTTGCTGATTGGTTCAATGTTAGGCTTTGTTAATAAAATGTGTTTGATATAGTACAAAGGTTTGAAAATGGGGATTGAGTTAAAAAGTTTACATTTAAAGGTGACATCCAGTCCTTCCTCAGTTCTCAGAACATTCACATACAGAATTATATCTCCCAGGCAAGAAGATTCCTCTATGGAGAAAACAAGAGAAAAGACCTATGACCTGACACTTGGAAGCTCCCCAGCAAAATGGCCAGGCTCCTACCCGATAGCACTGCAGTGAAGCCCACTGAATAGCAAGCTCCCCCTGTGCACACAACTGGCTTTTTAGTTCCTTGCTGGAAAAAAAAAAAAAAAAAAAAAGGATAACTAAGAATCACAAGGGCTCTGAGAAAAGTGTTCACCATGAAAGACCGTTTTAGTAACAACATTTTAGTGACAGAGAAATGGAGCAGGGGGAGTATCCTGGGCTTAGTATCATGTGAGAGGTCAGAAGATGTTACATCCATAACACAAAAACAGAAAAATATGAAATATGCATTCAAAAAACAAAAGAATGCTATTGGAAATTCAAAAATATCTTGAAATTAAAATTCAACAGAATATTGGAAAATGTTGAAGAAATCTTCAGAAAGTAACCAAAAAGATCAAGTTATTAAAAAAGTATAAAAATTAGAGGATCAATGCAGGAAGTAAAACATTATACTAATAGGTATTTTAGAAAAAGTTAACAGAGAAAATGGAATAATAAATTTTTCAAGAAAGTAATACAAGAAAATCTTGCCCTGAAAGACTTGAGTCTCTCAATTGAAAAGGACCTTCTGAATTCTTAGAACAATAGCACCAAGGCACATCATTGTGAAATTTTACAGTTGCATAAAAGAGAAGCCTAAAATCAGAAATCCTATAGGCTTATAAGCAACAATCTAAGAAACTAAAGTGGAAGAATGTCTTCACAATTCTGAGGAGAAGTGATTGGCAAGCTGGAATCCTATACCCAGCCAAACTATCAATCAAGTGTGAGGGTAGTAGCATAAACACATTTCTAGACATGCAAGTCTCAAACATTTCACTCCCTTATAACCTTTCTAGGGGTTATTAGAGAATGTGCTCCATCAAACGAAAAAAAAACAGCAAAATATGAGAGCTACAAAACAAGGCATTCAACACAGAAGGAAAGCAGAGATATTCCCAGAGTGACACGTTTACAGAAGAGTCAGTGGACTCTAAAAGTATATATTCAAAGAAATAAATGAATATGATAAATTACCTTTTGTGTTTGTGTCAATGAGAGAAATTTTAAAAGTTTGACAGTTTAGAGGAAGAGTTGGTGACAGAACAAATAAAAATATAAAACAATTATTTTCAGGTCATTTAAAAAAGTAACAAGAAAGGAAATTAATCACAGTACATTTTGTGGCTCAGCTGTGAAGAGTAGGTAGGCGTGATAATGTAAACATTGAATATTTATTTAACCAAAAATCATGCCAAAACCTACCGCATGAGAATGGAGGAAGAGAAAAGGTCATGTGGGGGTGTTGGGGGACTGGTTGTAAGATAGTTAAATCCTCATTTTTTTATAGTAGAAACATGACAAATAATGTCAAAACTTTAAGTATAAGCATATGTATCAATATGGATATAAATATCAGAAGAAATGTCTAAAAGATATGAATATGGTTCCTTCTAGCAAGTAAAATTGAAGGTATGGGGAAGAGATAAAGAAGAGTCTATCCTTTTTTATTACAAGCCTTAGAATACTTGAATTTTAATACCCTGTGCAAGTATTACGTGAATCAATAATTAAATATGAAAGAAAATGTCAGTTACTTGAAATCCATCACTAATATACTTGCTATTTTTGAGGCATTGTATTGGGGGCCCCCAAGACTACCCCAGGTTTGGTGATTTGCTAGGAAGACTCAGTATATAGTTGTACTCATGCTATCATTTATTACAGCAAAAGGATGAAAAGTAAAATCAGCAGAGGGAAAAGGAACAAAGCTCAGAGGAAAGCAGACACGATCTTCCGAGAGCCCTCTTCACGTGGAGTCACACAAGGGACGTCCATTTCCTCCAGCAGTGACTTGTAACAGCACATGTGAAATGTTGTCTTCTAGGGACGTTCATTAGAGACCCAGTGTTCAAGGTTTTTACTGGAGGCTGGTCATGTAGACAGTCTATGCCTAACACATAGCAAAATTCTAGACTCCCAGAAGAAAATCAGGTGTTCAGCATAGCAAACAGTTTAGGCACAGTGAGACACTCCTGTCGTTTAAAAAAAGTTTTATATCTCTCTAGGGAACTGTTTACAATTCAAATTCCCAGATGCCAACCAATGGTCAAAACCTTGCAAAGTAGGTCATTCCAAGGAAGGCAGTCTCAGGCCTTGCCCAGAGTGTTAACATTCAGCAGGTACTCAAAGGCTTTCTGCCCAGGCATTGAAAGTCTTTGCAAATTTCCTTACAACGTGTCAAAAAAGTGCTGCGTGAGCTGGAAAGACCCCTGCCTGGACTTGCTGTCAGCCATAAAATCTGAGTTCAAATCTCACAGGGCGGGGTCCTTTACTGGTCATGTGACACTGGCCAAGAAATGGAGACTCTGAGACTTACTTTTTCCTTAGGAGTAGTGAAAAGTTTATTTTTATTTTTATTTATTTATTTGTATTTTTCTGAGACAGAGTCTTGCTCTGTCATCCAGGCTGGAGTGCAGTGGCAGGATTATGGCTCACTGCAATCTCTGCCTCCAGGGTTCAAGCAATTCTCTTGCCTCAGCCCCCCAAGTAGCTTGGATTACAGGCATGTGCCACCATGCGCAGCTAATTTTTATATTTTTTTAGTAGAGACAGGGTTTCACCATGTTGGCTAGGCTGGTCTCAAACTCCTGATCTCGTGATCCACCTACCTCAGCCTCCCAAAGTTCTAGGATTACAGATGTGAGCCACCACACCCACCAGAGTAATGCGAACTTCAAAGCATATTATGTACCAAAGTGGGTGCTCAGGAAATGATTTTTTAAAAATCATTGAGTGATTTTTGCCTATTGAGTTTTCTCCGTTTTAGACTTCAGCTTTTACTTCTCACTCAGCTTCCCCTGCACTGCTTTTGCATTAAATTGTCTTCTACTCCAAGCAGTTTTTAAGCATTTCTTCACGTACTTTGTCTTAGCCACATAGAAATTCCTGCTACCTTACATGCGTGATTATCGGCAAAAGGCCATGCAACTCCCCCAGCTCTGGGTAAAACCCTTTGATGGGTCCCTTACCAAGAGAAACTGTACCAGCGTAATCAGCATTGAGTGGGTTCCCCATTGGGTAACTCCCAGTGACTTTACTCCATATATATGCCTTCAGTTTCCTTGCTTTCACAGTGACGCCCTCTGGGGCTGAAGGATAAAGAATGATTACCCCAGTTTCACCCTTCTTCACTGTACCTACATTGCAGCCTCCGTGAATAATTCTATACAAAATTAGGGAGCCTGCTGATTGAGTTATCATTGTTCACTCATAACTCAACACAAATCCTTGGCCGTATGGCTTATGGCTCACACTCCAGCTAGTCCTAGAAGGCTGTTTTCTATATCACAGAATTGTCCTGAATATAGAATTGTACTGAATAGAATAGAATTGAATTGAATTGTCCTGAATACCGAATTGTACTGAATACAAAAGTGTCCTGGCTAAAGCAAATATCATTTTATCATGCAGTCTTAGAACTCTGTAGATCTACAATTAAATGACAATTACTTACACACTAAGTGAGTGCCCCCCCACCATGACGATATTCTAGAATTCTAGAACACCAAAGACTTCATAACTAAAGTTTATTCCACTGATTTTAACATTTTTTTCTCAGCAATAAATAAATATCAACTCTAAAATCTTGCACAGATTCCCTAATATTTTACTGGTTTAAGTTTGTTATTTCAAGTGTATGCCGTTTATTTACTATGCAGTCTATCAGTCAGAAGTGAGGCTGTTTTGATGACCACAATAACTTTAATTCAGAGGTTCTGGAGAACAGTTTGAGTCTCATGTTAGCCATTGATTCCTGTGTTTGGTTTTGAAGTTATAACATTGAGAAAATCCTAATTATGATGAATAGAAGTTAACAGCGCACATGTTTTTAAAAGGTAGCTTGCTTTAAAATCTAACAATACTCTTAATAATTACTCTAGAGTCTCAAAAGGGGAATAGTAGAGTGCTTTCTGTTTCAAAGTTGAATCATTGGCAAACTCTAATAACTGCTGTCATCCCTTAATTGGTTAGCGTCCTATGTGGAGAGTATGAATAAATGGGCTCCTCAGATAATAAATCTCTACTACTTGGAAGAAAATACGTTTCAGTTATACAGTAAGTTTTTATACGAGGATATTTTAATCTATGACATTTTACGAAGTTTCATGTAACTTCTTGTTTCTGATAGAGGCACATTCAGTTTTAAAACCCTAAATCTAACTTTGGTTTTCATATTGATTTCACGTTTCAGTTTTATGTCTGACACCAGCTGCAGTTATTATTCTGGTAACACCGTTGCTGTACGTTGCCACAGTGATTTTATTGAATTTATTAAAATGTTAATAAAATATGCAAGCTTGCACAACCATGTTACAGGGCAGACATATTTAGCTAAAGGGATCTCCTCTCTCTCTCTCTCTCTCTCTCTCTCTGTCTCTTTTGAGACAGGGTCTTGGTCTGTTGCCTGGGTTGGAGTGCAGCGGTGTGATCACAGCTCCCTGTAGCCTCAACCTGCTGGGCTCAGAGGATCCTCCCAACTCATCCTCCCAAGTAGCTGCTACTGCAGGCATTCATCACTGCACCTGGGTAAGTTTTATTTTTTGTAGAGACGTTGTCTCACTCTACTGCCCAGGCTGGTCTCAAACTCCTGTGCCCAAGCGATCCTCCTGCACTGGCCTCCTGAAGCATTGAAATTACAGGCCTGAGTCATCACTTCCAGCCTGAATGGATCTCTTTATCAGCTTCCCCAAAGTGATTTCTTATCTCATTTATTTGTACATACATCCTGTCTGAAATTTCGCTTTTGAAACTAAGATTTGGAACTCGGTCCACAGGATTTTAAAGAATTCTGGATAATCCAGTTTACACCATGATCAGGTCAGACAATCTGTATGGAATTTCCCAACACTTGGAAGATTCTGGCATCTTCTTAGAAGTTCCTGCTTGTCCCTGCTGGGCACAGTGATTCACTGAACATGTTTTAGCATCAGCCTTTTGTATGTGCTATTACTTGTGTAGTTTTTTCTTTTACTTACTGTACTCTCAGTACACGAGGCACTGTTATTTTGCCAGTTTATTTGATGGAGTATTAAAATTGATCTCAGCAGTTAGAAACATCTTCTCCTGTTATGTAATACGTCTTTCTTGTTTGTACCTGCAAGATCCCATTACATGAAAACAGGCAAAAAGGTGAGGCCTGTGGCATGACTCCAAACTGCCACCATTTGCACTTCGGACTAGAAGCAGACAATACTCAAATATCGCACTTCAGGGTGTCTTTGAGGGTCTCAGGCTTATAACAATGGAGACATTGTCACTCTTGCAAATGTCTGAAAGGAGTGCTTAGTGGAGAAATTACTAAGAGTGTTCTCGGAAATCTTGGGGTCTACTTCCTCCAAGAAGTCAGAAACAGGATGCAGTGGACTTTCAATGAGTCATTAATTTGACATTCATTGGCCCTTTTGTTGACAGAATTTGGGGAAAAAAATGGGTTTATTTTCATGTCTGCCACCAGGACTAATTCTAAGGATGGCACAAAATGCGGGGCAGCTGCTTAGGAGTGCAGGGTGGCGTAATCCTGCGCCCTCTGTTTACCAGTGTGAAAGGGGAAGGTGGTGCGCAACCGTGAAGCCAATAGGCCCTCGAGAGATTTGAATTGACCCTCAGTCCTGGTGTCTGGAAATCCATCATTCTACATAGACACAGGAACTTGAGCTGAATGAATAATTAGTATGGTTTAGAGAATTCAATTCAACAAGTATTTATTGAGTGCACTGTGAACACACAGTGTTCAGGGCCAGGTGCTGGAAGAGGCAGGAAAGGAGGGGGGAAGAAAACATGCAACGATTTATGAAGCGGTTCTCATCCCCAGAAGCTTTCAGACGTGGAAGAGAAACAAAACACAGTTAGGACATGGTGAGAAAATAAGACATTGTCTGAATTGTAAAACCATAGACTGAATAGAGATCAGACTTGTGGCCTCAGCATGGGACATGAGTCAGATGGGGGCTGGAGAGGCAAAGAAACCATCAAAAGGCAGTTCGCTGGCCCAGGGAGAGACGATGAGGGTCTGCATTAGAGCTGAGGCAGGGGAAAGGACAGAACGATGACACCAGCGCAGTGCCAGCAGAGGTAGTGAATGATATGTTAAAAGCAAACTCTTACTTTGACAGTATGGATTTCTCCAGATCTTTCTGAAAGCATATTTTTGTGGGTATAAAATGCTAAGATCCTTTTCAGTTCTAAAACAACCTATTTGTTCTAAGCCAATTTCAATGTCACTGACTCTATCAAAACTTTCTGTAAGTAAAATCAAATAGAGGACTTCTCATTACAGTAGTTCCAAAATGATGGTATTATCACAGACAATAAATTTAAGTCTTCCTGACGTTTTTAGTTAAGCTGAATACACTTACATGTACAGAACAGAAATATGAGGGAGAATAAGAAGAATGAGGGAGAAAATATTTTAGTGATTAAATTTATCTTCCCAACACAAATCCAACTGCAAAAAAATGTTTCAGGAAAACATTACTTGTGTTTGTAGGGGTCTCCTTTTCGTCCGGATGAAAGCAAGACTATGCTCTCCCACTCCTTGGAAGTTAGACCCACAGGACTACGTTTGAGCTACGCTGTGAGCCAAAGGGCCACGTGTCACTTCCGGGAAGAGGCTTTTCGGAACAGGCACATGATTTCTCAGCCTCCCCTTCTCCTGCTGCACTCACCAAGGAGGCCACAAGCTCAGATGGAGCCTCCATAGCCTGGACGGTGGAGGCAGCTCATGGAGGGCAGTTGCTCTGAAAATTACCTCAGTGGATATTGCATGAGTGAAAAATCAACCTTTGCTGGGTTAAGTCATGAGATTTTGGGGTAGTTTGTTGCCACAGCATGGTCTGCCTATCTTGAATGGATAGGTGGTTGATTTTTCCTTTAATTTTTAATTAAAATAATTTTGAATCTTGATTAGTTAGTTCACTGGTTAGAAAACAGTTCTAAGAAGGCCCAAGTACAGGTTAATCTGGGGCAAATCAGTTAGCTCCATGGAGAGAAAAGCTGTTTCAGGAGCCTACGAGACTCGGAACTTGTGTCTCTTCTCAGAGCCCCTCGATTGCCTGTCATCCTGATGGCACCATCTCCAGCCCTAACCTGCTGGCACCCAGTCTGCAGAATGGGTGAAGGTTCTGGGCAGGCAGGCATGGTTCTCACCTCTCTCATACCAAACCTTATTTGCACCAAGTCTCATTTTCACTTCTGGAACTTGAATGAAATGATACACCATGAAGCTTGAACTTGGCTTTCTGACAGCCTCTGAGCACCCGGAGATGCGATTCAAGATGCAGAGGGGTGATTTCTGCACAGGGTAAATCTTGACCGTTGGGCAGCAGGAGATAGAGAGAGTCAAGAAAAAACAATTTTCTCTTCCTTTCTTCCTTCAATACAATACAGAGAGGCCTGGATTTTTCTTGTACTATTTCCAGAGGACTTCCTACCTGAGTAGTCTGTTGTTTTCTTTATGGCTTGAAAGATCTGCACACCTTGGTGATGCATCACATCATATGACTTCCATGTTTTTGGCCTTGTTTCCTTTTTCCTAACCCTTGACCCCCTGGACTTACACCTTCTGAAAAGGCAGCAGCACCTTCATCCTTCTTTGGGCTCTATAGAGATCCAGAATTAAGATAATGAATCATAGACTTCACCCCAAACTCTTAACAACGAGTTCACAAAATTAAGCCGGGGATCTACACAAGGGATGTAAATGAGAAAAGTTGGACAGTTAAAGAATCTCCTTTTACTTTCATCTTCTATCTCTGACTTTCATTTGCATATTTTTTTATTTCTGAAATGAATGCATTTCAGAAGTTTCTATAGTAAGAAGTTCTCGGGGTTTTTTGTTTGTTTTCTTTCTGGTCAGAAGAATGTCTGTATTTTTTCTTTTTTCTTAAGAAGTAGTTTTTGCTGGGTACAGTTCTAAGTTGACAGCTGTTTTCTCTTAGCAATCTGAAGACCCTGTTCTGTTGTTTTCTGTTGTTATCTTCTTGCTGTTGATAAGTCCTCTGACAGTCCTTAGCATGTAATCTTTCTTTACCCTCTCGCTACTTTTACATTCTCTTTGTCTTTGGTGTTCTGCAGTTTCACTACAGTGTGTCTAGGTATAGATTATTCTGTATTTATCTTTCTAAGCATCTATCAACACTTCCTTGATCTAAGGATTCTGAAAATTCATATGTACAATCTTTTTGAATAATACCTCTCCTCAGAGAGGAAGAGATTCTTTGTTGTTGTTTTTTTGTCTTTAAGGAGCAGAATTGTATTGAAACATTGTATTTGTACATATTTATGGGGCACAGGTAAAATTTTGTTACATTCATGGAATCTGTAATGACCAAGTTAGGGTATTTAGGGTATCAGTCACCCAAGTATTTATCATTTCTACATGTTGGGTACATTTCAAGTCTTCTAGCTATTGAAAAAATACAACACACTGTTGTTAACTTTAGTCGCTCTACTCTGCTATCTGAGAGATTCATTAGAATTAATTCCTTCTACCGAACTGTGTCTTTGTACCCATTAAGCAGCTGCACGAGGAGATCCTTTGAAACCAACACTTGACTGGGCACGGTGGCTCACGCCTGTAATCCTAGCACTTTGGGAGGCCGAGGTGGGTGGATCACCTGAGGTCAGGAGTTCAAGACCAGCCTGGCCATCATGGTGAAACCCCATCTTTAAAAAAAGAAAAAGAAAATGAAACCAACACTCCTGGCCCCTCTCTATCTATTCTCTCTCTTCCTTGGTGTGAGGAGATGATTTATCCAACAGTGAGGTTGGGGAGGGTATCTGAGCATGCTCAGCCAAGTCTGTTGTCCTGTTTCTCTTTGAGAGTCGGCTGCAGGGCATACGCTCTTCTCTGTGTTTCTCTGTGCTTAAGGCTTTCAGGGCATATCCTATGGAGGATGGGAGACAGGGATGGGGCTTCAGTTGTCTAGTGCTGCCAGTGATGGGATGGGGAAATCTGCTTAATTCCGAAGTTCAGTACTAGGAAAGCTAAAGTTAATGAATATTTATTCCCCAGTTACGTCAGTGAGAAACCTGGCATTTTTATCTCCATCTGCCTGAATCTAATGTACCTTTAAAAAAATAAGCTTTTAAATTTTTTGCTGAAACAAGATCTTCCTCTGCCACCCAGGCTGGAGTGCAGTGGCACTATCATAGCTCACTGCGGCCTTGATCTCTTGGACTCAAGCGATCCTCCCATCTCAGCTTCCCAAGTAGCTGGAACTACAGGCACACACCATTATGCCTGGCTAACTTTTTTTTTTTTTTTTTTTACTTTTAGTAGAGACAAGATCTCGCTTGCCAAGGCTGGTCTCAAACCCCTGAGATCAAGCAATCCTTCAGCCTCAGCTGCCCAAAGAGCTGGGATTACAGACGTAAGCCACTACATCAGGCCAATGTGCATTTTTAATGGGTTCCAAACATGGTGGAGAATGGAGGATCATTTACTGACCTTCCTCATAGACTCTAATATCCCTGAGCCCTTCTATTCTCTTATTTTCCCCTGGGTGTAGGGAGGGCATCGCTCACCTCTCACGTGATGGTTTTATGACGTGCTTCAGGGGAGGGTGAGAATATCCTTCCTACATTTTATGGAGAAGGATGGGGATGGTTAGAGAGACTTTCCTGCACATGCTTTTTTCTCAAATTCCTTCAGCTTAGAATATTTTGGGCTAGCATGTCCTGAGCCCCGTCAACACTGACGCTTTCCCTCGCTAGTCCGTGTGCATCTTACGAAAAAAATCTGGTGTCTTCTAGGAATTTCAGCAAATATGTAAAGAAAATGGCAAGGACTGTCTGAGAACCCTTTTCCTTGCATCCCAAATCATACTATGCTTGTGGCTGGTCCTAGACTGCAACGTGGAGGTCTGGGAGGGGCTAGGAATTAATAATAAGCCATCTCTTTTGTGTGCTGCCCTGGGATGTGGGAGCAGCTGGCTTGGACCCCTGCACAGTGGAATTATTGTACTTCCAGCCCAAGGACCTGAGCCCTCTGAGCTGGCAGGAGCTCTCAGAACATCCACCTTGAGGCAAGCATGTGCTATGTGCTGTCAGCACTGGTGCTGTTGTGAAACAAGCTCATGGAAACAGGTTGGGCAGAAAGGTGTTGAAAAGTCAGAAACCTCTTGTTGAATAACGAAAAACAAGTCCAATGTAAGAACTTGTTTTTAGTGGAAAATGACTCTTCACATGACTTCTGTATGTTCACTCCTTTGCCAGTCAGTGCACTGGCAGGAAGCAGACTGTCACTCAGATGGCTCAAGTAGAGACTTCAATGGAGGGACCACTTAGGAAGTGTAGGCAAGGTCAAGGAAGCCAATAGGGTTGTTGAGGCACCTGGAGGCTGGGAACTGCTGGAAGCTCTTACTCCCCTAGACAAGAAGGGACAAGAGGTCCAGTGAGAGCCACAGCTGTGGAGCAGGGGTCCCCTGGAGACACCAGCAGCCATGGAAAGACAGCTGCAGTCAAGATAGAGCACCAGAGCAGGGAAGGGTGTGGGAAACCCCAACTTCTCTCTCCTCCTTGCTGGGCCCTCCCATTGGCCAACCCAGCCAGAAGCCAGGTGGTCAGGAAGTGCAGGTGATTCAGCCCACAGGGGTCAACTTCCTGAGGCACTGAAAGGCAGAGAAGGCTGGTGAAGGGACTCCAGGGTAGGGGGCCAGGCGGAGACTTAGCTGGCATTGTTATGTTGAGTGTGCACATTCTCTAGATACAGTACACTTATAAATCCATTCAGAGCCAAGTGCCCTGCATTTCCATTTCATGAGCCCTCCGCCTCTCCCACCTCACTGCGCTTACGAGGATCCATCCTGATCTTCACGAATCATGAAGACTACCGTGGATCTGTTACATATATGAGTCAGACTGTTGGCTCTTTGAGAGACTCAATTGCTTTCTGTCCTGTAGACCTTGGTCAGTCAATGTATAACGACAGAAGGGCTGCCATGGGATTAGAGAGAGTTAGTGTTCATCTCTCTCTGAGACTTGCTTCCATTCCCAGCCAGCTTCCAGTGGATAAAGCCACCTCGCAGAGCACACAGGCGTGGTGCAGAGAAAGCCCTGTGACCACACCAATACCACCAGACCTTGAAATGTCGAGAAAGAGGGCCACAGGAGGCAATTCTGAATTTTTGTTGTCATGAATGAGCATATAAAATCACTCAGAGAGTTCAGGAAATTTTTCAGGCCTCTTCAGTAGCTACTTTGCCTCCTTCTCCTTCAGCTTTATTTTTTGTTTGTTTATTTCTCCTTTCAGGGGACCAGAAAAAAATGTAAGATGTGCTATTCATTTACTCATTCATTCATCCATACATCCCTTCAGTTATTTTTTTGCTGCAAATATCTATGATGCCAGGCACTGTATTAGGCAATGGGATAAGAAGGATGAAAATTATGAGGCTGGGCACAGTGGCTCATGCCTGTAATTCCAGCACTTTCTTAGGCCAAGGCGGGTGGATCACCTGAGGTCAGGAGTTCGAGACTAGCCAGGCCAACATGGTGAACCCCCGTCTCTATTAAAAATACAAAAATTAGCTGGGTGTGGTGGCACACGCCTATAGTCCCAGCTACTTGGGAGGCTGCGGTAGGAGAATTGCTTGACCTGGGAGGCAGAGGTTGCAATGCACCAAGACCACACCACTGCACTCCAGCCTGGGTGACAGAGCAAGACTCTGTCTCAAAAACAAAAAACAGAAACAGAAGGATGAAATTATGCTAGCTGGCCTTGAAAACTCACCATTCAGTTAAGGTATACACACACATTGATTTCCCAAGTCTCATTAGCCTTGGGGACAAACAAGGGCATGAGTGACAGTGCAATGGTATTTAACTCTGAACACCCATAATCAAGTTAAATTCCAGGCCCCACTCAGAGTCCCAGAGGCAAACACTCCCGAAAGCTGCGGAGATTTGCTACCATTTTCCCACATCGTTACCACCATGTGCCAGACAGCCCTGCTGCTGCTATTGCCTGAGCAGGAAAACCAGGGACGATGTCTCTGCATTGGGGGAGCCTTGGGTGGGCTTAGTTAGCAGTTTCTGTCGAATCTCCTGTATCCACTGGGATTCCCACATTCTCAGAGAAAGCCCTGTGACTCTAGAATCTCCTTTCATCTGGGCTGTCGCTCTTTTCTGGTGTCTTGAAGCAAGCACCTGCAATTTTTTTGAATCATTTAGTTATTTTACCTAGAGCAATATCAGTCAAAATACATACGATATCAGACCTTTTCCTGTTTTGCAAGGATGTTAGAGCGTAGGAAAGTGCTGACTGGGGAAGATGGGGAGGGAAGATTCCTGGGGGTTGGAGGACCAAACAGAGGAGCAGGAGGACCAAGGCCAAACTTCCTCACTTCACACCCTTACCAGGGGTGGCCCTGCTGGGTTGCAGCAGGCAAATAAAGGTTGTGGGCCTTCCGTGTCCTGTTAGGCAACAGCAGTGAGTGCCTTAGGTGGGTGTAAAGTTCTTGATTTATGTCATGCCAGAACTTGCCTGTGCTTAAAAAATAAAAAGTCCTAGACATCAGGGGACTGATGTCTAAGACACCAGATACACTGCCAAACATCAGAACATGAAATTTTTCGTGCTGGATCCCCTCTGTAGTCTGTCCATCCACTAAATAAATACTTGTTGATCTAGTGTGGCAAAGGACTAAGAAATGTGTAAAAAACAGCTCATTCTCTCAAAATGCTTACTTTCTAGCCAGAGAGGTGATACATGGGAGGATGGGTATTTTTCCTTCTTGCTCACCATCCTTTTCTCTTTCCAGAGAGTAAATCTCCTAAGGCTGCAATAATAGAGGAGGGATTTTTTTTTGGTTGTGACACCCAGGTCTTGGAAAGGGCCAGTCTTTTCACGTGAGATAACAGAAGATTCGTGAGTAGGATGTTAACATCTGCCTTTTGAGAGATCTTATGATAATTTTAAATATTCCAGCTGATGGTCAGTCTCCTGGGAGGGCTTCTTTTCCTTTCTTCTACTTCAGCACCCAAAGTTCTCCCCACTTCCCATTTCAAAAGGAGAAAGAGTTGAAACAGAAAGTAATTGACAAGGTGACCCGATGTTTAGACACAAGAAGAGTTGGGGCTTTGGCTGGGTGCTATGGAGGGAAAGGATTAAAATAACTGTAGTGGGAGGGAAGAGGAGGAAGATCCAAGGAAGGGGCCCTGCCACTCAAAGCTATTGCTCTGTGGCAGACCCCAAGGCCTCTGCCCTTGAGCAAATTAAGAGACACCATAGACTAACCACGGGATCATGAGCATTTGGATTAGAAGACTTTAGATGATCAGCAGAAATCAAGAGCTGTTTTTGTATTCTTCATGATTCTGGTTGTGTGTTTGACCTGATAAGACATGGATGAGATCATCTTGCCACTGCACCCCACCACCTACCCTTCCTTCACCGGCACAGTCCCAGATGACAGAGCCTAGGAAATGAACAGAATGACTCCGGGAGCCGACTGACCAACAACCGGAGGGACACTCTCATTTGACTGTACCACCAAGCTCCAGACATATACAGAAATATTAAGTAGAACCCACAAAGTGCTTCATAAGTCCAGAGTAAAGAGATGTTAATTCTTTCTGCTTCGATGAAAGGCAGGAAGTGGCATTAAAAAGGAGCTTTAAAGGACAGCTATAATCTAAGTCCGTGGAGACAGAAGGGGAGGAAATTCCAAGCAGAGGGAGCAGAGGTGAAATGGGAATGGAAATGAGATGTGTTGTCTTTATTTATCACAGGTGTCATGGGATATCATGTGGAAAATCAGTGTGATTATTTATCTCTATGATGCTGGCCTCTTTATACATTTGTAATAATAACCTTGGCAGGAACTTACATAAAATCCCAACTGGAACCAAATATTCATTTCTTATTTTTAACTAAAACATGGATCATATCAAACCAAACCTGAAACACACACACACACACACACACACACACACACATACACACACACACACACACGCACACACACACACACACACACCATGTATACCCCTAAGTTTGAACCAGACAATAGAATTGTGAATATATTAAAAAGGTATTTTGTAATTTTGAATCAAACTTGCTGGTAAGAAAGGCATGTTTTTGAATCCTAAATTATTTTTCTGTTCTAAATATAATACCAAATTTATTCAGTAATCTGAGTTTATAAACCTCCTTATTAGCACACAGATTTCAGTGAGGTGGGACTCTGTGTAATATTATTGATTTCTGCATGTAGTGTGTGGAATTAATCTTCATAATTAAACCTCTGTATATTGCTATAGCTACAGGCTATCAGTCAGAGTCCCTAATTGAAAACACAATCACTTAGCTAGGTTAAGCAGAGACTATACTACAGAATGTTAGGTATCACACACTCCCTAGGAAAGCCACAAGGTCAGGACTGGAAGGTTACACAGGCAAGTATATCACTCATGACGGGACTGAATCTGCACAAACCAGACGGGGCAGCACTGCAGAGCCCATTGGTGATGCTGGGCACCATACATCAGAATCTCCGCCTCTGCTCCCTAGAAAAGCAGACCTACTGTCACTCTGCCTGCCAAAACATGGGTCCCACGTGTTCCTACTCTTCATGTTGCTTCTTTCCAAATGTAAGTCTTACAATATAAGACTTAGAAACATTAGCTCTAATGTACTTGGTCTATCAGGTGGGCCATGATAAATAGAAAACACATCTCATTTACATTCCCAGTGGCATTAGATTCTCATAGGAGGGCAAGCCCGATTGTGAACTGCACACACGAAGGAGCTAGCCTTTCTGCTCCTTCTGAGAATATAATGCCTGTTGATCTGTCACTGTCTCCCATCACCCACAGACGGGACTGCCTAGTTTCAGAAAAATAAGCTCAGGGCTCCCACTGATTCTACATTATTATAAGTTGTAGTTTGTTTCATTATATATTACAATGTAATAATAATATAAATAAAGTGCACAATAAATATAATGGGCTTGAATCATCCTGAAACTATCACGCCCACCCCGCCTGCCCTGTCCGTGGAAAGATTGTCTTCCACAAAACCAGTCCCTGGTGTCAAAAAGTTGGGGACTGCTAATCTACAGCATCAGATACTGCAGTTAAGTACGGTTTCAAGCGTTAAAAGGAAGGGGAAAAAGAAATGGAAAACATGAGCAAGAAAACAGATATCATCAAAAAAGGGAGGATTATACAATAGCATCTACACAGCTAAAGAGAGATTTAGGAAACTGAAATAAATTTACCCAGAATGAAAAAAAGGTAGAGACAGAAATATGAGAGATATAAAATGGAAATTAACAGACATGGGAAACAGAATGATGTCTGACATCTTCATTAGAATTCCAAATTTCCTTTCTTTTTTTAATCTGTTTTTTCGTTACAGGGGTCTCAGCCATGAATCTAAGATGGGTCAAGACAGATATTTTTCCTGCCTTACAGTATGAGTGTGTGTGACTGCCTTTTCAGTGAGGGTATAAATGGTGGTATCTGATCCTGCCCTGTAAGGAAATGGGAGCACATCTGGCTCTGAGACCCTGCCAAAAGGTGGAAACGACATAGAGGAAAGAAAGCTCCCTTTGAGGAATGCTCCTCATGAAGACTTCCCCTTAAGAGAAGTTACCCCTGAGGAGAATTACTCCTGAGGAGTGTTCCCTCTGAAGAGAGTTCCCTTTAAGATGTGCTCCTCCTAAGGAGTGTTCCCCCCTGAGGAATGCTCCCCCTGAGGAGTGCTCCCCTGAGGAATGTTTCCCTTGAGGAGAGTTACCCCTGAAGAGTGTTCCCTCTGAGGAGAGTTCCCCCTGAGGAGTGCTCCCCTAGTAAGTGCCCCTGAGAAGTGTTCCCCTGAAAAGTATTCCATCTGAGGGGAGGTGCCCTTGAGAAGTGTTTCCCCTGAGGAGTGCTCTCCCAAGGAGTGCTCCCTCTGAGCAAGACTCCCTTAGCCTTCCACACAGACTCTCCTCTGAGCTGTAGATTGAGAAGAGAGTCAGTTCCCTGGAAGAGGGGACTTTCTGGCTTATAAAAGGGTGGATTTCTCTTCCAACTTCTAGGCAGCTCTTGGAGGCTACTAGTGGAGGGCTCCATGGGATTGACAGCTACTCAGGAGAGCACCAGGCCAACTGCCTTACCAGTGACGGCCCCATTTCCTCTGCCATGGGGCTCTAAGACCCAGTATCTTCTGAGCAGGGCTGGCCACAGGCAGAGTTGTGAAGGGAGAGGGTTTCCCCAACTCCCTTCCCCACATTAGTCTCCTGCCCCTTGCCACCATGTCTATGCCTTCAGCACCCTTGCAAAAGTTCTCTGCTTTCCACACAAAAAGGGCTGCACTCAGCTTTATTCGTAACAACCAATACTTGAAAGCACCCAGATACCCTTTAGTAGGTGAATGCGTAACCGAACACAGGTCTGGCTGCTTTGCCACTTGGAGGGTCCAAGGACAAGAGTGAGGTATGGTAGAAAGAAAGTGACTTTCTTAACTAAAACTAGTAAAGGGGAGGTGACCAGATCCCCATCCAAAGTAATCACTTCAAATTTCTGGGGAGAAAGCAGGAATTTACAAAGGGGACCTTGACCTAGGAAGCACGCAGGAGTCATGCTGAGTACAAGATCCACGTGTCTTGTGGCTCCCTTGGGTCTCAGTTCACCTGCAACAATTGGCCAGGTTGTTACTGAGCTGCCTTGAGGTAATCTCTGGAATTTTGTAGATGGGTCTCCAGGCTTGGTCTGTCAAGATTAGCCCCTGGAAGGCAGCTTTGATAATTTTTAGATCACACTGTATTAAATCCCTGTGTATTCCATAAAAAAAAAGATTAGCCCTTGGAACTTCTAAGTAAGCACATAATTAGATACCAGCATACAGTTAGATAAATGCAAAGGGAGTATAGGGTGGGAAAGGGCGGGACACAGAGTGTACTTTAAGCTCAAGGGAAAAGGCTTCTGCGGTTTGCTTCAAGACTGTATTTCCAGACTAGGGAGAAAAGAGAAAGGGGACATTTTGCATCAACTACAGTACATCCAGACAATGGAATATTATTCAATGCTAAAAACAAATGAACCACCAGGCCATGAAAAGATGTGGAGAAACATGAAATGCATATTAATGTGACTTGGTAAGAGCCCCATAAAGCTGCATACCTCAACCATACCTCGGCTTTCTGTTGAAACTGCTCTCTGTAACCCTGATGTGACAGGCAAGTAGTCCAAACCCATGCCATCTTGGCCCCTGCGACTTGTAATTAATAAGTAACTAAGGTCTGTAATTTCCACCCTACCCAGGTAATGTGTAAACTAATGCTTATCTTGACTTCTGTGAACCACTTAAGTAACAATCAGAATGTCTGAGGCCCCTCACCCTCATCTCCACCCAGGGGGTGGTTTACAGATTGTCCAAAGTCCACTGGCCTTCGGAATGTCTGAAGCCCCTCACCCCCACCCCCGCGCCTCACCCTCACCCCCGAGGTGGTTTATGGGCATAAAAGGTCTTGACACCCTCCTTTCAGGGCCACGGGTTGGAGAGACGCCGGCAATAAAGACCCTGCATTTTGGCATACTTTTGTCTCGGTGTTGACTTTCTATGCTCGCTCCAGTACAACGTTACTGAGTGAAAGAAGCTAATATGAAAAGGTTACATACTGTATGACATTCTGGAAAAGGCTAAACTATGGAGACAGCCAAAAGATCAGTGGTTGCCTGAGGTTAAGGGGAAGGAGGAATGAACAGGCAGAGCACAGAGGATTTTTCAGGGCAGTGAAACTACTCTGTATGGCACTTTAATAGATACATTTCATTATATATTTGACCAAACCCACAGATGCATGTAAAGAGTGAACCCCAATGTAAACTTTGGATGACAATGATGTGTCAGTGTGGGTTCATCATTGTAACAAACGTACCATTCTGGTGGGGATATTGATAATTCAGGAGGCTATGCCTTTATAAAGGCAGTGGGTACATGGGACATCTCTGTATCTTCCTTTCAATTTTGCTCTGAACCTAAAACTGCTCTAAAAATAAAGCTTTTTTTTTTTTTTTTAAGCTGCACTTTTCTGGGATGATTTGCATTTTAACAGAGTTCAAACCCTTAAACCAGAGGTGAGCAGCCTTCTTTGCATACCATCTCCTGTCCATTGAAATGAAAATGCAAGGAAAACAACAGGGATTCTCAAGACTTGGAATACTTGCTTTCCTGAATAAAGGAAATATCAGTGAGGAAACTGGCATGACATTTTAGTCGCTAACAAGTTAGTATCTGGACATTCATCCTGAAAATCATTCACCAGTCTGGTGGTTCTTCCATGTAGATGTCAGTCCTCAAGTTGCTCATCACTGCTTCATGCTGAAAAACATAACGTGTTTGTTTGTTGTTTGTTTGTTTGTTTGTTTGTTCAAGGCAGGGTCTCGCTCTGTCACTCAGGCTGGAGTGTGGTGGTGTGATCACGGCTCACTGCAACCTCTGCTTCCTGGGATCAAGCAATCCTCCCACCTCAGCCTCCCAAGTAGCTGGGACCACAGGTAGGTGTCAAGACGTCCAGCTAATTTTTTTTTTTTTGCATTTTTAGTAGAGACAGGGTTTTGCCATGTTGCCCAGGCTGGTCTTGAACTCCTGGACTCAAGTGATCTGCCCTCTTCAGCCTCCCAAAGTGCTGGGATTACAGTCATGGGCCACTGCATCCAGCCCAACATGAAGCTTTAATAGTGGATTTTCAGTTATCAGACGGTGGTATGGCAGCCACCGAGGGGGAAGCAGGGCTTACTAATCTCTCGGAAACCATACCAGTGGGCCCTCCTTGGACATGGCCCTGAGACACTAATCTTTGTGAAGCATAGATGGAGATTTTCTTCCTCATCTCTAACTAAAGCTTCCAAGAAAATCCTGCCCCTGAGAGGTAAGTGGTATGACTCACTGCTGACAAGTGTGCTAGTCCCTAAGCAGCAGGAATTTCTGTTCTTTTGTTCCTCCTTCCTTTCTTAGGGAAATGTATTTTTATGGTGTAACCGATAGTCACAGCTGAATCTCTTTATCAGCTCTGCAAGGGCAGGTGATAACACAGTGACCAATCTAGGTCACAGACACCTGGTCTCTTCCTGTCCGGTTTTGCCTCTCCTAATAGACATACTGGTGTGGGGTCCATTTATTCATTGGAACACTCACTGGGCCTGTAGCAGTCTTTCCTCAGGTAACTCTGGTGTCACTGGGCTATTGCTGATGTTGGTACTCTGGTTTTTTGTTGTTGCTGTTGTTTATTTGTTTTGTTTTTATAGTTGGTTTTTGTTTTTCTAGACAGAGTCTTGCTCTGTCACCCAGGCTGAAGTGCAGTAGCAGGATCTCAGCTCACTACAGTCTCAACCTCCCAGGCTCAAGTAGTCCTCCCACCTCAGCCTCTCAGGTAGCTGGGACTAAAGACATGAGTGCAGCACCATGCCCAGTTAATTTTTTATTTTTATTTTTTGTAAAGATGAGGTCTCACTAGGTTGCCTAGCCTGCTTTTGAACTCCTGGGCTCAACTCATCCTCCTACCTTGGCTTCCCAAAGTGTTGGGATTATAAGCATAAGCCACCTAATGTTAGTGGCTTATGTCTAATGTTAGTTACTAATGTAAGGTTATTGCCGAGTTTAAAATGAGGAAACTGAGGCCAGCATGAGACAAATTAAATTCGTTTATTTAGCTCCTGGGAGAGGTTCTGTGGTCCCAGGGGAGGAAAAGAGAGAGAGAGGGGCCAGAGAAGTCGCGCCCAGCCGTTCTGGGCATGGGGTTTTATAGGGGGTGAGGGCAATAGATTGGTCAGTCGGGGAACAAAGCATGGGCAACTGCATTGGTCATAGAGAGACTGGACCTGGACTTGGCAAGCTGCCATTGGTAGCCCAGTGGGGCTATTGAAAGGTGGGCAGGAGAAGGTAAAAGATTGATCGGTGAGGAAACAAAGCATGGGCACCTGTATTGGCCAGAGAGAGAGACTGGACCCGGACTTGGCGAGCTGCCATTGGTCAGGCTCTC